>PDNA01000198.1:0-56521 GCA_002573605.1 Polytolypa hystricis UAMH7299 | reverse complement strand
CCTTCGTTGGTATTTTTATGATGAGAAATATTATTCAGTTATCCCTGACAGAACATTTTACTGTTGACCTACAATTAGACTCTGATTCAAAACCATGTTTTTTTTTTTTTTTTTTTATTGGCAAAGAATGCGTGACATTTTTTTTATTGCTTCCAAAGGCTAACCCGCAAAAAAACCTTCTAGTTGCGTCCCAGAATGAGAAGACCACTCTCCTTGGCAAGACCAAGCAAGACTATGCCTCCATCCTTCGCTGGATGTCTTTTGCCAACGCTGAGCTTCTCCCCGCCACTGCTGGCTGGTTCAGACCCCTCACTGGACGTGACCCATACAACAAGAAGGCTGTCGAAGACGCTTCCAAGGCTGCTCTTGCCCGTTACGACGTGCTCGAGAAGCACCTCACTAACAACACTTTCCTTGTCGGCGAGCGCATCACCCTTGCTGACATCTTCGCTGGCTCCCTTTGCTCTCGTGGCTTCCAGTTTGTCCTTGGCAAGGCTTGGCGCCAATCCAACCCTGCCTTGACAAGATGGTATGAGACTGTTGTCAACCAGCCAGTGTACAAGGCTGTTGTTGAGAGCCCTATCTTTGTTGAGGAGGCGTTGAAGAACGTTGCCCCCAAGAAGGAGGAGGCGGCCAAGCCTGCCCCCAAGGCGGCTCCCGAGCCAGAGGCAGAGGAGAAGCCACCCGCACCAAAGCCTAAGCACCCTCTCGAGTCTCTCCCTAAGCCATCTATGATCCTTGATGATTGGAAGCGGAAGTACTCTAACGAGGAAACCCGTGAAGTCGCTCTTCCCTGGTTCTGGGAGCACTACAACCCCGAGGAGTACTCCCTCTGGAGGGTTGACTACAAATACAACGAGGAGCTGAAGCTCGCTTTCATGTCCAACAACTTGATCGGTATGTTGTTTCCACAGTTCCTTGGTTGCCCTCGTCGATTCACATTCCGCTAACAATTGTTCCTAGGTGGTTTCTTCGCCCGTCTCGAGGCTTCTCGAAAGTGGGTCTTCGGAGCCTGCTCTGTATACGGCGTCAACCACGACAACATCATCCAGGGTGCTTTCGTCATCCGTGGTCAGAACGCCACCCACGCCTTTGATGTTGCTCCTGACTGGGAGAGCTACTCATTCACTAAGCTTGATGCCAGCAAGCCTGAGGACAAGAAGTTCGTCGAGGACCAGTGGGCCTGGGACACTTCCATCGTCGCCAACGGCAAGACCTACGAGCATTCAGATGGAAAGGTCTGCAAATAGAGGCTACGCGCTCACTCCTTAGCCCAGCGTTTTCTCTCTGGTTTCTCCCCTTGAATTTTGATTCCCTTGCACCAGCTCGATGCATTAAAAAATTCCCTCCCTCAATGCCTCTTCGTTCCTGCACCTGTCTAGCCGCTTCTACGATAAAAAAGAAGTATGGTAGCTGGAGGAACGGGTCTACGATGAATGTAATGTGATATGATTTTATTCATGTAGGTAGGAATGTGGCTATGTTTGCGAGACAAACAATAAATGCAAATTCACATCCTGTCCAAAATATGATATTTCCAATTCCTTTCCTCTGCTTGTGTAGAGATGTTTATGGTCTGGTAAATAAAACACCACCCTAGAACAAGACAAGGTCAAGTGACAATTATAAATGGCAATCAGCGATTGTAGTAGCTGTGGGAATGATAGCCGCGGCGTGGCTCTCATCTCGACGCAAGAGAGGGACTGGAAAAAAGATTTCTATATTTTCTCCGCAACCATAACAACTCATAACCCCCACACACTTGCTCTCAATCCTCCCCCCGGCCTTCGCCTATTTCAAGTTAATAAATGAAATTTATTACACGCTCCACAGAATATAAAATGAAGCAGAATTAAAGAAGATAAGAATGAAAAAAGGCGCGACGTCGTCCCACCATACTCATTCGGTCAACAGTGTGTAAGCCCCGCTGTTTACGAGACATACTCTCAGAATTTTAAATTAACAAGAAGAAAGTTATAAATATCCGTCGTACGCTACAAACAAGTCCCTTTCCCTCCCCGAAAAGGAAAAAAAAAAAAAGGTTCATTTAAGGAGAAAAAGGATATAATAATACCGTAGCGCCGCCTTGATGGAATTGCTAGAAAACGCTAAAAAAAAAGAATTATTAGAGCAAGGACGAAGACTGGGGAATAAAGGTTCACATTGAGCAGAGCGTTGTACCGTACATTCAGGCAACATGACAAAAGTGATTAGTACGAGAGTCGTTGAGGAAGAACAGTGAGAGTGGTTTAGAAGTGGACATTATTGTGTCGAGGAAGCAATGTCGTTGAACGAGATAGTAGAATCAACGGTTTTGGCGTGGCTTTAAAGGAGTCTAGATCCTAGAACTGTAGACGAAATAGTCACTTGCGCGTGCGTGCGGGCGTGCGTGATTGAGTGTATGTGGAAGAAGGAAGAGCGTTTGGCTCAACTCTGCTCATGCTTGCGCACTCTCTGCTTCGCGGGTTGTTCCGCCTCTTCCCAGGGGATTTGATGCAAACTCAGGCTGCAGTTCCCGCGTCCTTCTCCCAGCCCTTTTCCGCGCGTTCTTGGAAATCACTTGAATATCGAGCTTTGAGTCTTGAAGGCCGGCGTTTTGCTCCACCAGCTCCGCCTCCGCTGCGGCAGGTACTTTTGTTATTTCTTTTGGCCACCAAACTTTCTTTTGGTCCAGCTCAAATTGCTGTTCTGCGAGCTTGCGCGCAGCATGGCGCTTTGTATGTGGTAGTCTGTCGATATTAGCCCGCTTCTTCTTCTTTCTTACTTTAGGTTTTTCCTCGTTGGGGATACCATCCTGTGAAAAGAGCCTAGATAGCTCCGAGAAGTTCGTTTCCTGGAGAGATTGGGAACCACTAGTAGCGGCCGTTCCCTGATATTTAGTAGAGATTGCGAGCTCATCTGCACGCAGCTGCCCTTCCCAAAAGAGGTCGATTTCCAACTTCGAATTTGGATGTTGACCTGCGAGGAAGTGAGAAGGAATTTTGGTTTTCTTGGCTTCGTCCCATTGTTTCAATTTTTGGCTGACGTCTTCATGTGCTGAGAGAATCCTTAATTGTCTCAAGACAGTTTCAAGATTCTTTTCTTCGTCGGCACATGGGTCATTTGTGAACTCTGGTATCTCGATGATATTATACGGTTGGCCCGCTGCCTTCAATCTGCTATCATCGATGAGAATTGTGTTCGTTTGATCCCATACACCCGCATACTCTTCCGGTTTTCGTTCGTTAGGTGGGTATTCATCCTGTATCGATGGATCCTTCCAGATTTTTTCAAGCCGTTTATACACCTGGACCTTTTCCTTATATTGCGTTTTCGTCAAAGATAGGGTGTCACGTGCCCATGTAGCCACCAACTGATTCCTCACTTCCCCCCGGAATAACCGTTTAAGAACCAAATCTGCCGTCAGAGGTTGCGAGCTAGTCCAAACCATGACTTTATACTTCGCAAAGAGGTCGTCCATAAAGTCTTGCAAGCCCGGGCGAGTTTTAAATTTCGGAGGCAAACCACGGTGAGTGCGGTATACCAGCGTCCCATTGAGATCTAGGACAACGAGGAGAGGGCGAGGGATCTTCGCGATCGTCGGTTCTAAGGCTGCCTGAGCCAGGTAACTTGCGGTTGGAACAGGAGTAGGAGGAGATATTACTCCACCATTCGATGGTCGCGCATCGCGTGGGATGTATGGCGTTTGCTGAATTGACTGGGCGGTAGGTTGGCTAGAGAGCGCGTTTATTGGAGTGAGAGGGGAATCCGTGAAGAGGCTAGTTTGGCCCATCATAGGAGGGAGAGGGGAATTCGGGAAGAGGCTAGTCTGGCCCATCATAGAAGGGAGAGATATATTTCGGGAGGGTATCGGAGCAGAAGGTTGTGGTGGCGGTGCCTCTGGCTGAGGAGAAGCAGTTTTAGTATCTAGCATGGCTATCCTCTTTGATCTCCGCCTAGTTATTGACCTATGCAAGATAAATTAGTCTTATTACTATGCAATCTGGTTCATAGCTTGCGGGCTTACCTTGAATTGGCATCCAAACTCACACCACCTTCCTCTTCAACATGCCTCGGAGATGGCTCAAAGGTAGTAGCCTCCGGGTCTAGTTTGCGTCCCATTAGTGACCGACTTGGTAGGACTCGCTGCTCGGGAGGGCATCGGGGAGGTCCACGCGGAGGGGAACCGTTGCGCGGAGTGTATTGTTTCTGCCGTCTGGACTCAGGTTGGTGCTCAAACTCGCGCTTGGAGCGCTGTCCTTCGTCCGGCCCCCATCTATCCCTCAAAGGCCGCCAGTTATCTGGTCTGCGTCCTGCCCCACTATCATGCTCCTGCTCATCTGGTCGGTCCCGATCGACCCTTCTGGAACGACGACCCATACTTTTGCGCGGCGAACGGCTACCTTCAGTCCAGTGGGGATGTGGTTGGGAATCAGATGGATGTTTTCGCTAAGAGTAAGGTAATCTGTTAGCAAACGAATTGGCGGCGTAGTAGCAGTTGATGCTCACATTATGGTAACGCCGATAAGCAGCTGCGGCTGGTCGCGAATGTAAGGGCGTCCTAGTAGCGAGTGAACTGCGAAGCGAAGGAATGTACGCAGGGAGCGAATGTAGGCATCGCACCATGACCATAACGATGACACAAACCGCAACTATCAGAAAGGAAAAGAGCAACAGGCAGAAATATAAATCTGGTGATTGGCATGGCATGGCATCTCCCTTTGATTCGGGGTTTAAAAATTTAGCCTGCAAGGGCCGAATCACGTGCTTTTAATATTGCTTAGGTATACCGCCTTGTGGGGTTTAGCTTCAACCTGATCAGGCTTAGCATGATATTATTATATATGGTAGGCACAGAGCTTGTGGAGTGTAAATATAGGAACCGCGACAACATCAGAAGGCTTTTAAAAAGGAGTACCGCTAGCAAGAGGAATTTGAATTAGTTAAAAATCATTTGAAGTTGAAACTGAAGGGTAAGTCTGGAGTAAGACAGATACAAGGTTGTGGATCAAGGCACGGCTGAGAGAAGAGAGAGGCCTTCTGTGGAACTTGTAGAACCAGTTGATTGCCAAATGGGGAAATGCCCAGGTTCTGAATTAGTTGACACTTGTTGTCTTATCTGGATGAGGAGTGCCTGGTGGATTTTATGGCCCAAGGGCCTTTGGATGTCCTGTATTGGCAGTGTTTCCAGATAAGCTGCTTCAAATATGGCAAGTTTAGAGGGCTGTATACCAAAGAAAAATAACAGGATAAATATTATTATATAGATGTTATGCAACTGAATAATAAGAATACTAAGTCATTACTATCTTAGCTGTTGAATGGCAGTCAAGATAGCAGAAACAGATAGATATACTTAACTAACAAGAGGCGGCCAACATTCTAGAACCAAAAGCAGCGCCAGGCTCCAAGTCACGTGTTAGAAAAAACAGCCACTCTGAGTGGCTGTAACCTAGAGGTACCTACACCGCCTTCGCGGCAATAATTTCTTCTTTTTCTTGGTGGAGAGATGGTATGAGAGTTTATTATATCGACGATACGAATAACAGCAGACATAGCTATGGCTATCTCCAAGACCCTCAACAGACGGGTCAGGGCCCAGATAGATGAAGACGAGGAAGAGCACTTTTCAGAGCTATCCGGTTCTGAAAACCAGTCCAAATCTGAAGCTGCATCTGGCTCAGAGTCCGGATCAGAAGAGGATGAAGACAGTGAGATTGGATCCGAAGGGGAAGACGAAGAAGTGAGTTACTTTTGGTTTTCTACCTTCTCTCACTAAACGGGGTTTATGGGAATCTAACATCGATACAAGTCTCAGATCAGCGACTCGCCAGAGCCTGACATCAATGCTACGTTGCAAGAAATATCATTTGGAGCGCTCGCCAAAGCGCAAGTATCTCTCGGGAAACGAAAACGTTCCAATTCCAATTCCACGCCAGCAGCAAACCCATTAGACGAAATCCGTCAGAAAATCCGCAGCGCCAAAGAAGCAAAAGAAGCCAACTCCAAGGCACCTAAATCAGAAAAACCGCACCGCACCTCAAAGCATGCTCCGACAATTCAATCCTCGAAATACGCCGTGACCCGAAAGCGCACAGTTGTTGAACCTCCCAACGCTCCAAAAGCTCGAGATCCGCGCTTCGATAGTGTGGTGCTTAAACACGGTATGACAAGTGCCGCCTCAGCAGGGACTGCCGCTGCGGCTTCAAAGAAGAATTACGAATTCCTCGACACATATCGAAAATCTGAACTCGCTGAACTGAAGAAAAAAATGGCCAAGACTAAGAACGCGGAGGAGAAAGAAGAGTTGAAAGGGACGATCAGGTCATTGGGAGACCAACAGCGTGCATTCGACCGGAAGGAACGCGAGAAAGAAATCGTCAAGCAACATCGAAAGAAAGAGAGAGAGTTAATCCGCGAAGGAAAGAAGAGTACACCATATTTCTTGAAGAAGGGAGATGTGCGTAAAGAGATGATAGTACAGCAGTACCAGGAGATGGGATCTAAGGACCGGCAGAAGGCGTTGACGAGGAGAAGGAAGAAGGTTGTGGCAAAGGAACGGCGGGAGATGCCTTCAGAACGGAGAGGCATTTGAAGGCCAGCGTAGTGGCAAAGGGCAGTGGACAAGCTGGTTGGGAAGATGGAGCCGCCAATATCCTCCCTAAAGCCTTATTAATCCGCGTCCTTGCCGCTGTCTTCACGAACGGGACAGGTTTGATGACGGTGCGGTATGCAGGGGATATACTATCCTATCGACGATACAGTGCACTCACGACATGGATACACCTAGAGTTGGTTGCCTACTCTAACCGCCAAAGCTCTGTGCGGCTTGTCTGGGCTTGGACGGCACGGTCTGTCACGCTGTCCTCGCCAATACCTTCGTATAATCTACAAACTATTTCGCCCAACTTAGCGCGATCTATAGGTTGGCTCCGGGATACATGGCTTTATCACCTATTTGTTGTGCAGGATCATTCAGATCGATTCCACCTATGTCTGCGCACCAACGCCTATGAGCTTAGATCACGTGTGAGATGCGCCGTAATTTTGGACAATCCCCAGGATATCTGCCAACAGGAAAGGGAAATCCTCGACGAATGAATGCTCATGTCCCACGAATAATGGATGCGCCGCATTTCTTAATATCCTCTTCTCTGGAATTAGGCGGTTACGTTTGTTGGGCGCAGTTCGTTTTCTCTCTTCTGATCCCAACACCGTTTAAAAAAAAAGTAGTTGCCTGTTATAAAAAAGAATAAAAGAAAAATTGATACATCCCTCGACTTTTCAGCCCAAAGTCCGATGATTTCGAATACGGTTCTCACATCCACAGCTATATCTTCTTATACCCAAACCCCCCGAAATGGACCAACCCTGTGAAGCAAATCAGATGGCTGGAAATGCCTCTGGGGCTCGGAAGTGGATGTATTGGCTCCTATACATCCTCGGTTTCGCCATAGGCGCTCTGTAAGCGATCTCAACCCGGTAACTTACCATCTCAACTACTTATCATCTCAAGCTGGATCGCTGGATGTATATACACCAACGGGTATGACATAGAGTACTACCTCAGACACAGCTCCTTTAGTCGTTTCATGCCGCCAAAACCTCCTTCTGAGGATCTAGGAAACCGAGACATAGCCATCTGTAAACCCTCCGACACGATTGATCTAGACGCACCGAGCAGAAAAGAGCGCTTTGTCCTTAATTCCCACCCTCATGTCTACGGTTGGCCTTCGACAGGTGGGGAAATCAGCAGGAGCCTTAGTCTCGCTGAAGTCCTCTATCTCGGGTTAGACAGATTCCACGAAGCGTACAAGGCAGAAGACCCTGCTGAGGAAGACGAATTCTGCCGCAAACTCCGCAATCTCGGAGCGGAATGGTGGGAAAGCCAGACCGCGAGGAGTAACGCAGTCTTTGGCGAGGCGGACGAAGCAGCTATCGAGAAGGCTCATACGCGAATTGAAACTGGATGGCCGTCGTCTTGGAAGGGGGTTTGGGTGATTAAGTGGCATACTGAACGGGACTACTGGGCACTGAGGGAGAAGAAGCTTGGGAGACTTGAACTTGCGTTGAATATGGATGAGCGATGTGCTATCATTGAGAGCATGGGTGGTCAATATTTTGAGGATCCAAAAGACTGTCCTGATTTGTGGTAAGGGGGTTTTATGTCTGCTTTACGCTCATGTTGGTATGGGTAATGTTGATGGTGATTGGATATATCTATCATTCATCATTAGTGATGGGTTTCTTTTTCATGAATCCTGAGGTTCTCCTCTATACTCACCTTTTATAGGTTAGACAACACATCATAGCCTTTGTAGAATCTACCCCTTTTTTACCTGGTGTTCCTATCAACTCATTCTTTCTACACAGTCAAGTATCCAGAATCTTGTCATTTCAGCCACTGCTTTGGTTGTAATAGAGAGTGTATTTATGTTCTAGATCAGATAATCATCGTGCTCTTTAGCCAGTTTAAAACAGAATCGGGACTAGAGGGGTATGCACAGGCGGGGTTCGTCTATTGAAAAGGGGGGGATCTATCAACTGCAAAGAGCCTTGAGCCAGTCGTTCTCAACGTCCTCCGCAACATAGACAAGCTGATAAGATTAGCCTTGTCAATATACGGCTGAGAAGAGCATTCTGGGTTGATGAGGGTCGTGATCATGGGATGGGCGAGTCGAAGGTATGGAGTCGAAAGGACGAAGTTGAGCGCACCGAGTCACTTGAGTATGACTGAGCCAAATACGAGTCAACATCCCGAGTCGAACGAACCAAGTCGTCTCGTGAGTCATCGAACAAGAAGGTCTCGGGCTGCTCTCCACTTAAGCCTAGTGATTGGGTCTAGATGCAAGGGCCCTCTTCCTTCGATAGAGGGGTAGTTGAACTAGAGGCGGGGGGAGAAAGTCTAGGCGCGATATCCTCGGCATCTATATCTACTCCGTACACCACGAGTAAATAAGGATTTATTATTTACAGGCACTTTTTCTCCCACCATACGCCCGACGGTTGTTACCACCAGTACGACAGTTATTGACATCCTTCCTAATCTCTCTATCTGAACACATTAGAGAATCGTTTTCCACAAGCCTCGCCTTTTAATATCCTATGTCGAGTGAAAGAGTAGCCAGTGTCCAGGGAGATTGTGATGACGCCTTCGCTCGCGTGAAAAAGGAGTTCCAGGCATTCCTGGACTCTGATGAAGAACTTGGAGCCTCTATTACAGTGAATATCGATGGGCGCAATGTGTTGGATCTATGGGGAGGACACTGCGACGAATCCCGCAACGTGCCCTGGAAAAAAGACACCATCACGAATGTCTGGTCAACGACCAAGGCAGTGACGAATTTTGCGGCTCTCATGCTCATGGACCGCGGCCAACTCGATCCTTTCGCCAAGGTGGCCACATACTGGCCTGAGTTTGCAGCCAATGGTAAACAAGATATCGAGGTCCGACATCTGCTCTCTCACACCTCTGGCTTGGCTGGATGGGAGGCACCCTTTACTACGGAGGATATGTTCAATCTACGCACCTCCACAGACATGCTGGCCGTTCAGAAACCCTGGTGGGAACCTGGAACAGCATCTGGCTATCATGCGCACACTCAGGGTCATCTCGTGGGCGAATTGGTCCGGCGAATCAGCGGGAAGTCTCTCGCAGTTCGTCGCAGAAGAAATTGCCGGCCCACTGGCCGCAGATTTCCAAATTGGCGCGAAAGAAAGCGATTGGATACGCATAGCTGATATAGTACCGCCACCGCCGCTCGATTTCGACTTCACCGCGCTTCCCGCCGACAGTGTAATGGCTAAGACATTTTCCGCGCCACCTGCTAATGCTGCAGCTGCCAACACCCCGGGATGGAGAAAAGCCGAGCTTGGGGCACTAAACGGTCATTCGAATGCGCGGGGCGTTGCGCGCATGCTTTCCGCGGTATCTCTTGGTGGGGAAGTGGACGGGGTACGCCTTCTGTCGCAGAAGACAATTGATTTAATTTTCAAAGAACAATCCAACGGCGTTGATCTTGTGATCGGCACGCCAGTGCGGTTTGGGATAGGCTATGCCCTCCCGCTGCAAGAAACGGCGCCTTTTTTGCCGGCCGATGCGCAGCGGATTTGTTTCTGGGGTGGGTGGGGTGGCTCGCTTATCATTATGGACCTTGAACGCCGGATGACTATCGCGTATATGATGAACAAGATGGGAACAGGGACTATGGGGTCATCGCGAGGTGATGCATATGTGAGAGCTATATATGCTTCCCTCGCAGCTTTATGAGTACAGCGGAGCCTGGGGCTTTTGGTGTGACGGTGGGAGCCGTTAATTTCCATGCTGTTCGACATGGTCTCTCCTGAGTGGAGTGTTCTTCAGTCTTTTCATTTGTCTGTTGTTGGGTGAAGGAGTTCCACATGTAGTGTGGATTTACCGTCTCCTATAACCCCGCCCCCTTTTAGTATTTCGAGTCTAGACATTGATGATGGGCATGTTGTACATACATACATGCAGTGTATGCGAGTAATAAATATGCCTGGAGAATAGCGCGGCTTAGGGGTATATCGCACAGAAATTGGTTTAACCTTCTTCATCTCAAGGCCAAAGGTAGAAGTCTGAGGATACTTTCGTCTTGTGGGTCACCATCTTGCAGCATGGATTTCTCCTCAAACCCAATCGCTGCTGGAGCCGGTAGTGAGACAAATAGGGAGCTAAAAAAAATAGAGAAATAAAGAAACATGCCAGACAGGAACAGCTGCTGAAGGTCAAAGAAGTAAGACAGAACTAGAAACAGGGTTCTTCTAGAACAGGGAAGAAAGAACATGGTGCAAACAGGTTAGATAAAGATAAGTGGAATGGGATCATCACACCCAGCTGAGCCTATATATGACAGTACATAGTAGTAATAGCAGTTCTAGTAGTAGTATTATGTATTATTATTAGCTGAACTTGCTACTGTGTTGCTACTTTGTAGAGTGCATGGCATTTGCTATTACAGTGTGTTGCAAAATGATTGAGAAAACATGTGTTTTTCACTATCCTTGTGGAATCCCCACCCAAAATAATATGCGAATTCCTGCAAATTGAAGAATATTGTAAATATTGATTATCAAAGTATTTTCTCAGTGAATTCTATTCATTCTTACTAGATATCATATATCTGATACCTACTACTGCATATACCACCCATATCACCCACCCAGTATGCCGCACCCATGTAAATCTCAAGCAGCCAAACCCCCTACCAGGTGTTCTACCACACATCCACCTGCTTGAGCAACCCCTGCTGCCTGTATCTGACTTTGCTTTGGCCTGCTGCAGGGTCCGGATACTCAAGAACCTGAGGATGGGAATAGTAGTGAGGGAGCCAGTGAGGAGGCTGGCAAGGAAGCTCAACCTGACATCCAAGATTGTATGTCTCCAGTCAAATCCTCCCTGCCCTGTTAACTAGGGATCCCATTTATAATGCAGTCTGAGATATATATGGGTAAAGAGCTTGTGAAGCTAATTATTGAGATAAAGAGTATCTATAGCTATATCAAATCTGTATCAGTTTTTGTACAATTCAAAGAAAAAGCAGCTGCTTGAGCTGACAAGCAAGATAAATAGATAGAGTTCAAGAGCTGTCTACTGCTTCTCTTATCAAATAAATATAGCCAGATCCCTATATACAGTACTCTGAATAATAAAGATTTTAAAAATATTATCAGTGCAATCAAGCACTACCACTCAAATAGAGAAAAAGAATTTACAGTTAATATTCAGACAGAATTTAGCTTTATCAGTCAAGAATTTCAGTCAGTTCAGCTGGCTTCAGTCTCTACTACCAAATATAAGGAATCAGACTTACCAGTGTCTGAGCAACCCTCTAAATTATCCTGTCATGAAAACTCAATTGAGAAAGCTTTTCAGTCTGAAAAGAAGAAGCTATATTTAATATCAATTACTCAGCAATAGACCAGTTTCTAAGCTGAAAATGAGAACTCATATATACTAGTTCTTAGTAATATAAGAAAGAAATAAGTATATAATAATAAAGACTGTAGGAACTATTTAAAAGGAGTTTACTGAATCTTTGAAAGCTTTCACAATCTAGTAAAGTCCAGTAATTTAGGCATTTGAAGAGATAATATTAAATATAAAAGGTCTATAATATTCAATCTATCAATTAGTTTTATTCAGTAATAAAAGGATAGAAAATTGAATAAAATATCTAGAACTCTGGCAGTGTAGTGGGGAGTATGGTCACCTCCTAGGACCAATGACTAAGGACACAACACACATGACATGAGAAGCAACAGCTATCTCAGAGACATGAAAGAGGCAGCAAGCAAGAAGGGGAGAAGAGAACAGGACAGCAGTGAGAGAGTTAAAGATCACTTTTAAATCTTTGCAAGTTATTGTATATTGTATTTATTATTCAGTTTTGCAGTGGACAGTTATAATATATTTGTTTTCTTGTTTACAGTGTCTCAATCTTTGAATATTGTGTATTGTATATCATGTCTACCTTGGGCATCTCTTGTATTGTCTCTCATGTGTCATCTCTCTTATTGTGTGTTGTGTATTGCTTCTCAACTGTTACCTAATCCTTTGAGTCCCCTGACAGATGCTCTACTGTTACAGACTAGCAGAGACCATTGGTTGACAATGACCCAGAGGGGTAGAGGTGCAGCAGAACAGAGAAACCAGTGAAACTTGGAAGTCACATGACTGGAAGATCATATAATCCAAAGTTGTTACAGACCTACAGCGTATCCCCAGGGTGATTGGATGGCAGGAGGGGTTATCCTTGGAAAGGATAAACCCAAGTCTGGGAAAGTCATGTGACAGGGGAGTCTATAATAAGTCTTGGTAGAGTAGTCCATTTGGGACTACCCCAATAGTAGTCTGTTTAGAACTATTTGAGAGAGAATCTGTTTGGAACTACCCAGGAAGGAGTCTGTTAGAGACTACTCCAGAAAATCTCATTAGAGACTACTCCAGAATTCTAGAGTTGTATATAAGAATAGGTTTTTATCTATTATCTAGAGGAGTTCTTATAATTTCTTGCAATTATCTCAGTTTATTATTCTATCTTTACTATCAGTTAGCACCAACTATAGTAATCCAGAGCTCTATAGTTTGAACCTACAAGAATATCTACAACTTTATTATTTTACTATAACCAGAGCTTATTTATATCTTTTTATAAGAACTTATTTCAAGATTCAATCTATACTCCTGTATTCTGTTGCTTTAAGCTCTTGAGATAATTGATTAAATCTCTCTAATACTTGCCATCTTTAAAAAGCCTTTTAAATCTTTTATTATTATTACCTATTCTCTACCTTGACTCTACTGGTATAGAATATCCTGACTAAGCTAGGTCAAAATCTTCTAACAATAATTGCCCCTCTTAGTTGTTGAAGGAAATCAATAAAAGATATATATCTTACAGAGATAATATACTATTGTTGAATATATATCTAACTTCTTGTTCAGATTAATAGATTAATAATCTGAATCTTACAGAGAAGTATATCCTTGATAAAAACATTGAAAGAAATTAATTAAAAAAAGATAGTACTAGAATCTACAACCAGTGGTAATAATAATATAAATATATTGCTGGCACAGATAGTGAAACTTAAACAAGTCTAAGAAAAAGTTAAACTTTCAGTACTAAAGCTACTAATAAAGATCAAGCTGTTTACAGGAGAACAAGAATAGTTGAAACAATTTCTTCTACAATATAAAGTATTCTTTAAGTACAACACTCCAGCTACAGACATGGATTGGAATCTAATTATATTAGAAAATATAGAAAGAACAGTAGGAAGATAGGCCTAGAACTATCTATCAGTATAGTTTAAGAAAAAAAGTTTAAAGAATCTAGAAATTGTCTGAATATATAATAAAATATAAAATCAAGTCAAGATAAAGAGAGCCTTGTAACTAAGTTTCAGAGAGATTAATAAAACTATAACAGCTGCTGAGAAAATACAGTACTTGCAATAAAAGAGATCAATATTCAAGTATATTCAAGAATTCCAGAGAAAGAGTATATTTCTGAAATAGGGAGACAATACTCTAGCCAACTAATACTACCAAGAACTGAAAGAGGAAGTTAAGAATAAAGTTATACAACTAGAGAAGAAAGACAAAAGTCTATTTAAACTAATAAATACAGCTATCAAGATTGACAATCAACTATAGAAGAGAAAGCTTGAGAAGAAAAGTATATATAGAAATTGACTAAGAAAGATCAGCTGGAATCAGCAGAAAGACCTGTATAGATATCAATTTATAGAAATTAATACTATTTAGAGAAAACAAGACAGATAAACTGGACAGAAAAGCTTAAAAAAAAAAAGATACTTTAACTGTAATTATTACAGACTAACAGAAATTATTAGTTAATAATAATCTAGAAGAAAAAGGTGCAGTAGAACTAGAAAAACCTACAGAGCTGGAGATTATATAATAGAGAGATTATATAACTAGAATAGTAGATCTAGTAGACTTAGTAAATTTAATAAATTTAGATCTACTATATCTATATAATCTACTAGATCTACCAAGGAAATTATTATATATATAAAGAATATATTTTCTCTATTCTTAGAAATAGAAGTCTTCTACTTTATGTTCAATAATAATACTGATTTTAGATTTATTCTTAGTTCTAGATTACTAGCTATAACAGTACTGCAATCTTATTTTAATATTATATATACTCTATTTTTGTATTTTATTAGATTTTTTTTAATATACAGTACAAGACTGTTCTCTAGCTGGATTACTTTATTCTATTTAAAGAAGTAGATTATCTCTTATTACTACAGTAAGCTAAGGCCTATATACTAGCTTAGAATAATAAGCAAGCTTGGTATATACTAGAGTGTATTTTCTAAGGGTATTACAGACCTCTGAGATTTAGTTAGATTCTACCCTGTTTAATCAGACAAGATACTTTATAATATATTGAATATCTATTTTTTGAAGTATTAACTTAAAAAATATAAAACTATATTAAAAGCTTTTAACTATACAAGTCTACAAATTTCTTTAGAACTTTTTAACTATATAAGATTACAATAACTTTCTTTATTTTTCAACTATATAAAATAAAGAATATTTTGTTGATTCAGGTAAGTATCACTCTAGCTTAGAAAGAATTAACTAATAGAAAGATATATCTACAGTAGTTACAGTACAAGCCTTACTGGTCTAAATTTAGAAGTTCAAGATTAAGGTCAAGAAGCAACAAGAAATAATTGACTAAATATATAAATATACAGTTAATATTGAGAATTAGGTTGCAGTATAATCTACAAGCCAGAAAAAAGAAAATATTGTAGAGAAAGTAAAAATTTAATTTTTTAACAGAATTAAAAACAAACTCAGATTTTTTTTAATATATCTTGAAATCTATTTTCAATTTAATATTAAGTTAATAAAGACTGACAAGTACTTGATAGCAGTACAATATCTGCAGGGAAAAACAGTAATATAAATACAACTCTATTTAATAATATAGTTTAGTAAAAAAGATTCCAGAGATTTTATATTTATTAAGACTGAGAAAATCCTTATTATAAAGGATTTTAGATTATTTAAAAAAGTATTAACAGTAAATTTTAAAATTACTGACAAAGAAGTAACAGTAGTATAGAAAATTAGATAAATTTAATAAATAAAAAATACAGCTAGATATCTAGCAGAATTCTAACAACTAGCTGCAGTATTGAACTGGAATAATAGTATATTAGCAGGAGCTGTATATAACAGACTTAAAAAAAAGTCAAGAATAAAATAGCAAGATTGGAGGAACAACTTAATATACTATTTAAAATAATCAAATATATAGTATATATAGATACAAGGATCTGGAAAAAATATCTAGAATAAAAAGACTACAAGTAATTTCTAAACTACACTATAAAGTAATAGATATACAGAGAAAACTATAATCTTTATAAACTATAATCTATAAAGCTAGATACAACTACAAGAAGCCAGGACTATAAAAAAGACAAGCTATACTAGAAAAAGTTATATTTCTTTTATAAGAAACTAGAACACTTTACAAGAAATTGCTATAAAAAATAAGAAAACCAGCTATAATAAGAGCTGAAAGCAATAATAAAAGAATAATATTATCTTACTGCTGATATTGGTAAAAATGAACAATAATTTCTATATACAACTAGAGCTGAAACTAGTAATATAGAAAATAAATAGAATCAGTTATAAAAAGTCATAGTAGAACAGATATTCTAAGAATTAATAGAAATTTAATAAGTAGAAATTAACAGTAAAACAGTCAAGCTAACTGAAATAAGGAAGATAGAGTATCTATCACCTGATTACCAGAATCTACACTAGAAAGAGTATAAGAAACAGTAAGAGTCAGGAAATCTATAAGAAAATAGCAAAGATTGCAACTATTACTGGAAGAAGAAGAATCAGAATATTATAGATCTAGAATATTTATAATACTATAAATTTTCTATATTTGTATGCAATTGCAAATAGTACAAGAAGATATAGAATAAAGAAATTCAGTAAATCAGAAATAACTCAATCTACTACTATTATAAACTGTATAGATATAATATAAAGAATTGCAAGTAATACAATGAAGTTAAAGTATAAAAAAATATTCAAGAAATACTGAAATAGCCCAGTTTACAAGACAAGACAAATGTTAAATATCTACAGTATGAAAAGATATATTAATTATTCTGTTATACAGATAGCTGTCTATTTTATTAGAAAGTAAAAGATAATCAGTACTATTTAGATCTACTGAAGCAGTTAAAAGCAACTTAAATAGAAGAATTATAACTAAGAAAATATACAATCTCAGGCTTTAATAAAGCTGAAAATACAGAGTTACTGTAGAGAAAGATTATAGACTATATTTACTATAGAACAAACCAGAAAATAATTAATTATTATAATACTAGATTAAAAAATAACAACAAGTACAGGATCAGAGCATCTATTTAATTGTTATATTGAATAAATAATTGCAGAATGTACTGCAGAGAGAAATAGATAAATAGATACTTTTTACAATTACTATAATATAGTAAGGAGTATAGTCACTCTCTAGAACCAATAACTAAGAATATAATATATATAATACAAGAAGCAACAGCTATCTCAGAGACATGAAAGAAACAGTAAGAAGGAAAGAAAAAAGAAAAATAGTAAACAGTAAAAAGAGAGTTAAGGATTACTTTTTTTTAAATCTTTACAAGTTATTGTATATTGTATTTATTATTTAGTTTTGCAGTAGATAGTTATAATATATTTATTTTCTTATTTACAGTATTTCAATCTTTAAATATTATATATTATATATTATATCTACCTTGAATGTCTTTTGTATTGTCTCTTATATATCATCTCTCTTATTATATATTATATATTGCTTTTTAACTGTTATCTAATTTTTTAAGTTCTCTGACAGATGTTTTATAACTTGCTCTCTATATTAGAGAGTAGTTTATTTTCCTATTTATATCTGGCATCTCTAGAAAGGCTTTTAATTGAGTTGTTTGAATGCTTTCAGGGAAAAAGAAAGAAAAAAATATAATCAGCAGTTATTGAAAAGTATTATATTTCATGCCAAGAAAAAGAACAAATTGTTGAGTTGTTAAAGAGACTATTGAAGCTAGATCTCTACTATAAACAGAGTAAACTGATTCTGATATAATAAGAGAGTGCTATAGTATTTAAATCAGCCCAGTTCAGTCTTGACTGGCTGTGCTAGAGTGTCAGAGAGGTATTACTTATTTTACAAGTAAATAGATAAAGGCTTGCAAGTTGTAAATGAAAGTAAGTACTAGAGCTAGAGTAAGTCTGCTGAAAACAATTAGAATAAATAAAATAATAAAGAAAAGAATCAGCTAAAAGAAGAAAGAGAAAAAGAAAGAAAAAATACAAAGTTATATCAAGAATATAATATAGAAAAAGTATATTGTTTTCTAGAGAGAAATCTGTTATTATTTACTGTTATTTTTCTACAATAACAAGTTTAACAGCTATTATTTATTAACAGTTTTTTATTATTGCAGCTTGTATTATTATATTCAATATTTTATTTTTTATTAATTAATCTGAAAGAAAAGAACTCTGTATTCAGCATCTATTATAATTTTCAGCTAGCTTATAAGTATAGAAGAATACTTAAGAATTCAGATAGCAAGTTTGAGAAATCCAGTTCAAGAAGTAAAAGTCTGAAACTTGAAGAAATTTCTACTTCTATTATAACTCTGTAATTAGAAATAGAGTCTGAAAATAAAGGAAAAACTGAAATACCTGTTGTAAAAAAGAAAGTAATAATAGACAGTCTATCTTGTCTTATTATAGTGACCCTGTTACCAGCTATAGAATCTGCTAATATACTATATTTTAACAGAAAGAATACAATCAATTTCTTTCAACAGTTCTACTATTTATATATTGACTACAGAATTGATAAAGTATCAGAAATACTTGAGCAAGTAACAGACTATTTAGAAATATAGCTCAGGAAATAGATGAAAATAACTAAGAAATATATAAAAGGAGACTGGAAGATATTTTATAAAGAGATAAAAAAAGAGTATTACAACAAAGATATAGAGTAGCAGCTCTATATCTAGAAGTATTTAAAAATAATAAACAGAAAACAGAGAGAATAGAATAATACTACTAAGTTCTTCTTAAAGCAATATAATACAATTTTATCTGTTCTGTATAAGAAATACTATATCAATCAGTTTACTAAAAATATATAGTTTTTTGATACAATACTAAAGAAGCTCTATAAAAAAGTTATTAGAAGTCTTAAGTACAACTGGAATAATCTGGAAGAAGTTGTATAGATAAATCTTATCAAAACTGTAACAAACTTAGTAATACAGAAAGAGAAAGAAAATTAATTATAGAAATTAAAAAAGCTTTCTACTGATTTTAATAAAATTATAAAACAGTATAAACAGTTAAATCAATCTGAGTTTAAATACTATTATAAAAGAGAAGAGACAAAATATAAAATAGCTGCTGTTATTAATAAATAGTAGAAGATTATTAACAAGCTATTATTTAAATTTGATACTCTAGTACTAGCTGTATAAGCAGTATTGTAATACAGGCTAACTGTGCTGTAAATAGCTCCAGCATTCTATATAAATTATATAGTAGCTGAAGTAGGAGCAGTAGCAGCAGAGTATAGACCTGCTATTAATCCTGTACAAAATATCTATTATTACTGCCTAGATCTATTTTATTGCTGGCAACAATATAATATATATCTTTGATACAAGAATAAGGAACTAGTTTATTTTGATTATATATACAAAAAACTATGTTTTAGCTGATTTGAAAAGCAGCAGTTTTTTATATTTCTATAATAAAAAGAGATTTAAAATAAATATATCAAGAAAAGACTTCAGCACAGGTCTAAAGTAGAAGAATTATTAATAAATTCTGAATTGAATACCTGCAGGACAGTACTGCAGTATTTAAATAAATTAAAATATTAAACTACAGCTGTACCAGTTTCTACTGTCTATACTTTATATATAAGATTTGCAATTGACCTGATCTCTGTTAACTTTTCCTAAAGCATTGACAAGAAAAACAGTAAAGATAAGTTAAAAAAAGTTAAAATAAATTTAGCTTTTGCAGAGACTTTTACAAGAATAAAGAAAAAAGCTATAGAAAAACAGCAGTTACCTGTTATTAAAACAAGATATATAGGAAATTATATAGCTGAAGAAGTATTTAATTTAAAAAAGACCAGGCCTCAGATTCAAAATCTCTCTAACAATAATATAAAAAATATTGAAGAAATAATTATATCAGCTCCTGCTTCAATTCAGTTAAAAACAGTAAAATTAATTTTCTCTTAGAGAATAAAACCTATAGTGCAAGTGAAGATTTTGAAAAATATTGTAGTAAAAATTCTTGATATACTAGTAGAAGAGCTTATAATAAAAGATATATTTCTCATCAATAATAAGTTAGTGAAAACCCTGGAGTCAATTGTGAGGAAAAAGTAAAAAAAACTTATCAGATTTAAAAAAGCAGTTAAAGTATATATATTCACTCTCTAATACTTTTCAATAGAAGAGCCAGTATCTGAACTGCTGTACAAGAAAATTAAAGAAGATAATATTGTTACTGTTTCTGTATTAAAGATATAAATAAAAATTAATAACTAGAGAATAACTGCTGTTCTTGATAATAATTCAGAAATAAACCTGATTAGTCTGCAGTTAGTAAAAAATCTGAAACTACTTTTAAAGCACTTTTTATCAATATCTATAATTACAGTCACCAGTAAAAGACAGGCCTGTATTACTATTGTATAAAGCCTTTCTATTACTATAGAAAATTTAACTATTTACAGTCTGTTTATTATATTCTAGAGCCCTGAGCTCAATCTTCTACTGAAGTAATTATAATAACTGAAAATATATTTCAGTTTAAAAACAGATAACAAGAGCAATATTACAGAATATATATTTTCTAAAAATTGAACAAGAATTATTAACTTTAAAGTATTGAATATAGATATATTAGATAATTATTTGTATTCTGAGTTTGGATTTTATAATTCTTTAAATTAGATAGCAGGTATTACAACAGGAGAATATCTAAATTAAAAGAAAACCTGTAAACAAGAGTAGCAAGTTTAGCTATCAAGATTAATAAAAAAAATCTGTTGAACTGCTTCCAACTCTAACAAGAGTAAGAAAGCCTAATTGAGTATTGTATATTATACAGAGAAGAGATACTGGAATAGATAAATCCAGATATTAGATAATAAAAACCAGTCAATAAATTTCTTGTAGTTACAGCCTATAAAAGGAAGACAGATAAAGTTCAATCAGTAAACTTAAAAGTCTCTAATAGAAGCAAGCCAGAAGAAGAAGAGGAGTAGGTATTACAATATCTTGAAAGATATTATCTAAACTACAATATATAACTCAGTCTTGAACTTTCTTATAAAAAGTTATTTTATTTATACTTGTCTATTTCTTTAGTTGAATATTGTATGACTCCTGAAAGAAAAAAGAAATTATTAATAGATAATAATTTACTATTCAATAAAAAGATAATATTGAAAATAATTTTTATACTTTGTAAAGGAGCTTTTATATAGTATTTCACTGAACTGGAATAAATTTAATCTGAAATTGTACTACTATAGAAAATCTGTATTATACTGTACAAGGTATAGCAGGCTTCAAGCTTTTAATACCTGAAGATATTAAAAGAAATTGTAAAATAGATATTTAAAAATAGAATAAAAGCTAAAGTTATAGAGCCTTGTTATAAATTGTATTACAATTTATAGTTTCTAGTAAAAAAAAAGAAAAGAAAATATTATCTTATCAATTCTGCAATACTGTTTAATAAAATAATTATTCAAGATATAACAATATCTCTAAATATTAATAAGTTCTCTGAGAAGTTTAGCAGGATAATAATAATATTATTTATTAATTTCTTCTCTGAGTACAATTAAGTTAAGCTTTACAAAGAAAATTGAAATATAATAGTATTTATAACTCTATTTAAATTATATTGAAATACAAGACTGTTATAAAAAGCTACAAACTCAGTTACTCAATTTCTTTGTATAATATATATAATACTTTACAAGATCACATTCAATAAGTGTCAGACCTTTATAGATGATATTGAAGTGAAGAAACCTTGAATTAAATATAATAAAAAAGAAATATTTCTAGGTATTTATTGATTTATATATAAGCACTTTCAAAATCTGAGTAAGATTCTCTAGTATATTGAGTTAGCTGGCAGTGTTGTATCTGGAGAGAAGTTGTAATAGAGTTTAACAGAAATAAATATTGTCAGCTGGATATACAACAATATAGAAAGAAGATTTAAGATAATAAAAGTAGTCAAGATTATCCAGTAGCTAATATCTAAGAATAAAATAGATATTTATACTTTTCTTAGTACTACAGGGTTCTTTTGTACTTATATTGAAAAATATAGTTGAATAACTGTTTCTTTTTTTATACTGTTAAAAAAAAATACAAACTTTGTCTGAATAGATGAAATAAAAAAGGCATTTAATAAGTTCAAGATCAAGATTAACATGTATCCAGTATTTATATCTATTAACTACTCTGCAGATCTATTGAAGATTATAATTACAGTTAATACTAGCTAATTTGAATACAGGAAAGTCTTGATATAGATTTACAAGAGACAACAGTATACTGCTTAATTCAAGTCAAGAATATAGAGTAATACAGAAAATAAATATAACTTTAGAAAACAAGAATATCAAGCTATCTTGAAGATTCTGAAGAAACTTTATTATTAAGTATACAGTATTTATTTCATCTTCAAGATAAATATTCAGATTTTTGTAGTACAGCTGAATTATTTAATTACTAATCTGCCTAGAGTATTTATTAATATATAGATTGCTTGAATTCATCTCTTCAATTTTACTGTAAAGTATATTCTAGAGATAAAATATACTGCTGCTGATAGTTTCTTTTAATATATTATAACAGTTAAAAATATTATAGAAATAAAAACAGAATAAAATATTAATAATTTTATAGACTCTCAGCTTGATTACTTCTATATCTATATAAATATAGTCTGAATAACTTGTCAAACAAGAAGGAATACAGTAGAAGTATTATTATCTAGAACAAGTTTAAAAGAAGAGAAAGAAAACTTAGTGTATATACTTGATAATATCTACTTAAAGAAATCAGAGCAGATAGTACAGTATCTTATATTTATAATAAAACTGAAGAAGATATCAGACACTGAATTCTGATAGTTTAAGAAGAAAGCAATATAATACCTTGTAGAAAGAGACAAACTCTTTTATCAGTCAGATAAAAAGATACTACTTTGACAAGTAGTTAATAATTCAAAACTTTGAGAACATATAATAGAGGCTGTTCACCAGGAAACCAGTTATTAAAGAAGAGAAGAGATATATAGTCTTCTAGTGTCTTGATATTAGTAAAAAGGAATTTACACTAATTGTGCAAGAGTAATTAAAATATATAGTACTTATCAGAAATAAGATCTGAAGTATAAAGAAGAAGTACTGCATTCTATATAGCTGAGCACTGTGTAGCAGAAAGTATATATTGATATAGTACATATACCCTCTAAGAGAAAAAAGAACTATCTTATATATACTTGCAACAGTTTATCAAGTTAGCTGAAATATAGAGTTATTATAAAAGCTGATATAAAAACTATTTTAAAATTTCTGTACAAGAATGTATTTATATAATAGAGTATTCTCTTGAAAATTATATTTAATAGTAGTTCTGAAAACCAGAATATTATTAACAATCTTGTAGAAAAGTATAGAATTAAATAAATTCAGATATTAACTTACTACCTACAGTTTAATACTATTATTAAAGTAGAATATAAATTAATTAAAGATAGTCTTTCAAAGTACACAAACAGTATAGAAAAGAAATAGATGAAAGTACTGCTAAGTATTATTATAGTTAACTAGGCAACTGTCAAAGCTAGTACTAGAATATCTCTATATTATATTATAATAGAACAAGAAACTGTCTTGTCAATTGAACTTGAAATATCAATATAGAAAATACTGCTATAGAAGAATATCAGAACAACTAGAAATCTTCTTGTAATACAAGTTCAGCAGATAGAAAGATACAATAAGAATATAACTGAGACAGTTAACCACCTGAAGAGAATATACCTGCAGAATAAGAAATACTTTAATAATATAAAGAATATCTATATAAAACTGTTTAAGAAGAAGAATCTTGTTTTACTCTATAATACAAAAGCTAAGAAAGATATAAATTACTTCAAGAAATTGTATTTCCAATAATTAAAACTCTACTATATAAAAAGTACTAATTAAAATATAGACTTCTATTATTTTCAGAAGCTGAATAATATCAAGCTAGCAGAAACTATTATTGATAACAGATTAAAATATTACTATTCTTTAAATAGTAAAGATATTAAAGTATATCAAGATAAGTCAGAGACTGAAAGTAAGAATAAACAAGAAATAAAATACAAGATTGAACAAGAGAGAAATAAAATAAGTAAAAGTGAAAATAATATATCAGTAAATAAGAGAGAAGAGTACTATATATAGATATATAAAAATAAGTTAAACTTTATTATAGAGATACTACAATAAAAAAATATTAAGAAAAGAAATAAGTCTCATTTTACAAGACAAAGTAAGAGATTGAGAAATAAAAATATAAAACAGCAGGTTTAAAATATCAAGTAGATATACTGAAAGCAACAGTAAGAAGTTTTTCTTTATTTTTCTTTAAAATTTTAGATATTATAGTTATATTTCAGGTGAATTTTCAGGTTTTTCAAGTAATAAATAAGTTCAGGCTATATCTTAGGTTTTCAATATAGATTTATATAGAGTTTTTTTAGAAATACCTTTTTAAAGAAGTTCTAAGAGAATTATATAGTATTTTATAAATATCTTTCTCTATTTCTGTAATAGATACTGTTTAGCTTTTATTCTATAGCTAGTTCAATCTGTTTTTCTCTTAATTATCTGCTAATGAATTTGTATTCTACTAATAATATATTTACAGTTCTTTACTGATTGTAAAACAATGTATACTAAGTTCTTGAATAGTATTAATATTATAAAAAATAAATTTATCAGATAAGAAATTTAGAAATACAAAGCTAAAAATCTAGAAGTAAACAATACTCAATCTATAGTTAAATCAGCTTCAATATATTAATATTATTGTCTGGATAGTTATACAAAGTAAAGAAGAAATTACAGATTGTTATAGTTTTCTTTTTAAACAGTACAGTAAGCCTTTTCTTCTAATAAATATAAAAAATAGACTATTCAGATAAGAGAGTAAAGAAAATCCTTATATAAAAGAAATATATTACAAGAATTTATACAATATCAGTCAGAATACAGAAAAATGAAATAATAATTATAAAAGAAAGAGAACTTATAGATCTCAGGGGCTTTATTAATAGAAAGAATAAACTGTAGTAAACTTGAACTTGCTAGAGTTATAAAAGAGCTTGATTAATTATATCTTAGATATAGAATAAGTCAGGAGAAACTGCTTACCAGAAATAGAAGAGTATAGATAATTAATAAGATTAGAAATAGCTTTTATAGTGCTGGCAGTAACTGATTCTTTCAGTATTTCAATACTATTAGAAAATAGAAGATTAACAATCTCAATCAGATCTTCAAGAAAGAGGATAAAGAAGTAATAAAATAAAAAATTATCAGAAAAGAAATATTTACAAGAGCAAGATATAATAGAAGAAAGTATTCCAGTTGTAAAAGAAGAATTATAGAAATAAAAGTAGACAGAACTGAGAAACTGTTCTATATTTTTAATTAGACAGCTTTTATTACTGAATAAGTATAGTAGAAATTCAGATATATTATAAAAACAGCTATTACTATATATTCAGAAATAATTTATACAATAATTTCTGAATAGTATTTAATTATTGTCTTAAATACAGGGAATAATACAGTATTGAAAAGAATTCTCTTTCAATATATATAGAGAGCAGGAAGATCTATTATAGATATAGCTAATTATATATATATAATATATAAAAATATTAAAAAGATAAAATCTTATAAATATCTGAATATTATTATCAGTATTACAATATCAGTAAAGAGAATAAAAACAGAGAACAGTTATTACTTTTAATATATTAAAATCTAGTAGAAAAAAGAAATAGTATATATAAGTACTACAAAGAGTGAGAATCTATTTGCAGAATTTATATTTATTGTTAAACTAGTTATCTATATATCAGTTAGCTATCAGTCTTGAAAAGAGAAGAATAGAAGATATATAAATAGAGAGCTAGTCTGTTACAGACTAGCAGAGACTATTGATTGACAATAACTCAGAGAAGTAGAAATACAGTAGAACAGAGAAACCAGTAAAACTTAGAAATTATATAACTAGAAGATTATATAATTTAAAGTAGTAGAACTAGTAGCAATAGTAGATTTGTCTACTAGGTCTACTAGATCTACAGATAGTAGATTCAGTAGTACAGGTAGATTTATCTACTAGATCTACCAGATCTACTAAGGAAATTATTATATATATAAAAGATATATTTCTTCTATTTTTAGAAACAGAAGTCTTCTACTTTATATTTAATAACAATACTGATCTTAGATCTACTCTTAGTTCTAGATTATTAGCTATAACAGCACTGCAATTCTATTTTAATATTATATATATTTTATTTTTATATTCTATTAGGCCTTTTCTGATATACAGTACAAGACTGTTTTCTAGCTAGATTATTTCATTTCTTTAAAGAAGTAGATTATCCTCTATTACTACAGTGAGCTAAGGCCTACAATACTAGCTTAGAGTAATAAACAAGCTTGGTGTATACTAGAGTGTATTCTCTAAGAATATTACAGATCTTCAAGATTTAGTTGAAGTTCTGCCCTGTTTAATCAGACAAAGTACTTTATAATATATTGAATATTTATTTTTTGAAGTATTAGCTTGAAGAATATAAAACTATATTAAAAGCTTTTCAACTATACAAGTTTATAAATCTCTTTGGAATCTTTTGACTATATAAGATTATAATAATCTTCTTTGTCTTTCAATTATACAAGACAAAAAACACTTTGTTGATTCAGGTAAGTATTACTCTAGCTTAGGAAGAACTAACTAATAGAAAGACATGTCTACAGCAGTTACAGTACAAGCTTTACTAACTTAAATTCAGAAGTTCAAAGCTAAAGTCAAGAAACAACAGGGAATAATTGACTAGATATATAAATATATAGTTAATATTGAGAATCAAGTTGCAGTACAGCCTGCAGGCCAGGAGAAAGAAGGTATTATAGAGAAAATAAAGATCTAATCTTTTAACAGAACTAGAAGCAGGCTTAGATCTTTTCTAGTATATTTCAAGATCTACTTTCAATTCAATATCAAGTTAATAAAGACTGATAAGTGCTTGATAGCAGTACAATACCTGTAAAAAGAAGCAGCAGTGTAGATGCAACTCTATTTAATAATATAGTTTAGTAAAAAAGATCCCAGGAATTTTATATCTATTGAAACTGAAAGAATTCTTGTAATAAAGAATTTCAGATTATTCAAGAAAATATTAATAGCAAATTTTAAAATTACTAATAAAGAGATAATAGCAGTATAAAAGATTAGACAGATTTAATAAATAAAAAATACAGTTAAATATTTAGTAGAATTCCAACAACTAGCTGCAGTATTAAACTGGAATAATAGTGTTACAAAGTACCTTGTCTGATTAAGCAGAGCAGAACTTCAACTAAACTTCAGGGGTCTGTAATACCCTTAGAGAATACACTCTGGTATACACCAAGCTTGCTTATTACCCTAAGCCAGCATTGTGGGCCTTGGCTTACTGTAGTGATGGAGGGTGATCTACTTCTCCAAAGGGACAAAGTAATCCAGTTAGAGGACAGCCTTGTACTGTATATCAGGGAAGGCCTAATAGAATGCAAAGGTAGAGTATATATAATATCAAAGTAGAATTGCAGTGCTGTTGTAGCTAGTGATCTAGAACTAAGAGTAGGTCTAAGATCAGTATCATTATTAAATACAAAGTAGAAGACTTCTGTTCTTAAAAGTGGAGGAAATACATCTTTTATATATATAATAATTTCCTTGGTAGATCTGGTAGATCTGGTAGATAAATTTACCAGTACTATCAAATCTACTATCTGTAGATCTGGTAGACCTGGTAGACAAGTCTACCAGTGCTACTGATTCTACTACTTTGGATTATATAATCTTCCAGTTATATAACTTCCAAGTTTCACTGGTTTCTTTATTCTACTGTGTTTCTACCCCTCTGGGTCATTGTTAATCAATAGTCTTTGTTAGTCTATAATATTATCCTTTCTCTTTCTAGTGAGCTGTCCCAGCAATCTGTTTCTTTTCTTTATAACTGGTGCTGTTCCTACTTTTGGTTGATCTTCCTCTTTTTCTCATAAGTGTCTCCTGGGATATGTTGACCATGGCACCTAGTTGCACTGCTAAAAACCAAGCTCAAGCTACTGACATTGAGTGTACAGGTTTTATTATATCTTCTCTGTATTATTATTGCAAACAAAGGAAAACACCTTGTATTATCTCTGAAGGCAATAAGTATTGTAGTAAGTGTATTTGATCAAGTAAATTATATATCTCAGAGGGGAAATTTGTTCCTTGATCTGAGTAGTCTAAACTGCACTATACCTGCAATAAAATCAAATTAGATAAAGAACTTGCTTGCAAGGAATTTTACTATCTTTTCTCTCAGCTTTCTATTACTATAAATCAGTTAAACTGTTTCAAAGAGCAGAAACAGTTTCTGGATATGAAGGCTGGCAAATTCATTCAGTCTAATATGCAAACTCTTGAAGAGTTAGAAAAATTGGAGAAGGAGGAGAATAAAAGAAAACAGGCTAAAGCTACAGCTACAGGTAAGCTGCAAGCCCTGCTGGCTACTCTCAGCAATGTCCCTTTTCCTTCTAGTTTCAACTTCACAGCTTTCAATAGCACTGCAATACTCCCTGAGCATTCTCTAAATTCTTGACAGGTTCTCAAGTACTGTCTGACTGTAAGTATCCTTTCTATTTTACAAGATAGTATTGTTCATTTTCTAATACTGCATTTTCTAGAATTTCTTCAACTTTGTATTCATTCAGTTCTTCATTCTTGACTTCAGGTGAATATTGTCTGGTGTTCTGGGGTGCTTTTTCAATTAGTAA
This sequence comes from Polytolypa hystricis UAMH7299, assembly GCA_002573605.1. Taxonomy (NCBI): domain Eukaryota; kingdom Fungi; phylum Ascomycota; class Eurotiomycetes; order Onygenales; genus Polytolypa; species Polytolypa hystricis. The sequence continues at coordinate 27,767 of PDNA01000198.1, read as the reverse complement.
GACATAGAAAGTTGGATGTATCCACATCTTTTTCAGTAAAGCAAGTTTATATATAACTGGTCCAATCTGTTCTAAAACTTTGAAAAATCTGAGTTTTCAATAATCAAGTTTGTTGCTTGATTGTTTCATTTTTATATTTCTTTGTAAAAGATATACTCTCTCCCCCCCTTTAAAAGTTAGTGCCTTCTGGTGTTTCTCATTGTAATAATATTTTATCCATTCACTGTAGAATTCCAAGTCCAATTGCAGTTGCTTATGCAATTTTCAAAGTTCTTGAACTCTTATCTCTTCTAGATATACTCTTGTTTCCATGTGTCACAGTATTTGTAGAATATCTGGTTCTTGCCTATAATTTGCAAAATATAGTGTATATCCTGTCATTGCATGCTTTGAACTGTTATAGGCAATCTATGCTATCAGCAATAGTAAAACCCAGTTATCTTGTCAGTTGTTTATATAATTCTGTAAGTATTGCTCTACTATCTGGTTCAATCTTTCTACTAATCTGTCTGCCTGCAGATAGTACACTGTCATGGCCTGGTGTCTTATACCTAAGTATGCTGTGAATGTTCTCCAGAAGTGTTCTATAAACTTCAGGTCTCTGTCTGAAATAATCTCTTCAGATAATCTATGATTTGTGAATATATTCTGTAATAGTACATATGCCATCTCTGGTGCTAACATTCCTTTGATAAACAGTAAGAAGTATATATATTTAGTTAATTGATCTGTAACTGTCAGAATAGAGTCATACTCTATTCCTGTTCACAGTTTCTTGGATTTCAGTAACTTTACAATAAAATCTATTGCTATTAATTTCTACAGTACTTGTAAATAAGGTATCAGCTGTAGCAAGCTATACTTTTTATATCAATTTGCTTTGTTTTGTATGCAATTACAGTCTTGTATATAATTTCTGACTGATATCTATAATTTTAGCTAATAATAGTTTCTTGAAATCCTCTTCTAGGTTTTCTCAACTTCAAAATATCCTGCTGTTGGATTGTTGTAATTCTCCTGGAGAATCCTGTTTCTCAATCTCAGTAGAATATAAATCAGTCCTTTATATAATAGCAAACTATTGCTATTCTTGAACTTGTCTTTATATTTAATCTTCAATATAGTAGAATTGTTCTGTGTCTGAGTTCATAATTTGTCTTTGAGCTCTACCAATATAGTAATCAATTGTATAGCTCTTAAAGCCTGGTGATTAAAGACTAAAGTATTTGTATCTTCTACAGTTTTAAAGAGTGCTTGTTTCTCTCTGTAGGCTGTTATCAGGTCTGACTACCTGCTCAATATATCTGCCTAAGTATTGTCCTTTTCTTTGCAATGCTGTATTCTAAAATCATAGACTGCTAAGATCTTTGATCAACAAGCTTGACATTGTATCAATTTCTTTGTAGTTATAAAGTATTGAAGGTTGTAATAGTCTGAAATTACAATTATCTAGTAATTTGCATCTTTTAAATACACTCACTATTTTTTCAGTGCTGCTACTATTGCAAGTAGTTCTTTATTGTAAATATTGTAGTTCTATTCAGCTAGTGTTATTAATCTTGTATAACAAGCAATCAGTTTCTTTCTTTCTTAATTATTCTCTTGCTGTAGTCTTGCTTCTATTGTACAATCCAATATATCTGTATCTATAATTACAGGTTTTATAGAGTTGAAATATATCTATATTTCTTCTTTCTAGAAAGCTTCCTTGATTGCTTCAAATACTTTTTGCTGTTGTTCTCCCCAATGAAACTCAATATCTTTCTTGAAGAGAGATATAAGGGGTTTTATTAGATCTGAAAACTCTTCTATAAACTGTCAGTAGTAATTCACAAGTCTGTGTAATACCTGGATTTCAGTTACAGTTTTCAGTATTGGCCACTCTTCTATCACTTGAATCTTTGCCAGATCCATCTATATACCCTCTGTAGTGACAATATATTCTAGAAACTCAATTTCCTTCTTAGAGAATTCACACTTTTCCAGTTTCAACAGTATATCTTTTTCTCTTAACCTGTTGAGCACTATCTTCACTTTCTCAGTATATTTTATCCTTGTGCTATCAGTGAAGATCAGGATATTGTCCAGGTATACAACTACAAAATTGTCTAGAAATTTGTAAAGAAGTTTGTTAATCATTGCTTGGAATGTTGCTGGTGCATTAGTTAGCCTGAACAGTATAATCAAGTATTCAAAGTGTCTGTAGCATGTTTGAAATGCTGTTTTCTATTCCTTGTCTTTTTTTATCCTGATTTGGTTGTATCCTGCTCTCAAATTTAGTGAAGTAAACTATCTAGTTCCTTGAAATCAGTCTTGTATTTCCTCAATCAAAGGTAATAAATATCAGTTCTTAATCATGATACTGTTTAATTATTGATAATCTATATACAGTTATAACTTGCCATCCTTCTTCAGTATGAAAATGATGAGGTATTCCACTGGTAATATTAATAGTCTGATAAACTCTTTCTCTAGATTCTCATTGATATATTAGCATAATTCCTTTAGCTCTTTTTTATTTAGTTAATATATTAGCTTGTATATCAGCTCTTTTCCTTCTAGCAATAGTATCTTGTAGTCCTATTTTCTATATTTTAGTAAACTTTTAGACAGCTCTTTCTTCTTAAACATTTCTCTATAGTTCCAGTATTCCTTGGGTACTATTTTTCTGATTTCCTCAGATATATTCTGGTTTATTTTTCTGAGTAAGGTCCCAGTGGTCTTTTTGTATTCAATAGCATTCATCTATTCAATTGATTGTTTTTGTGCTGTCTGTTCTTGGTTGCTCAGCTTATCTATCACTGTAGCCTTGCACCTGGTTTTCTGTAAACTGTGAATTGTTTTCAGTGTTGAGTCTGGTACTGGAGAATATCTACATCTGTTTAGCTTTATTATTTCCTCCTGCCAGTGTATGTCAGGGTTGTGCAGCTTCAACCAGAGTAGTTTCAAGACAATATTATAACTTCCTAGGTTGGTCACATCAAAGCTTACAAGCTCTTGGTGTCCCTGTATTACTAATAGTTCCAGGTGTATTTTCCATTGTACAAAGTCTAGCTGACTTCTGTCTAACCTGTTTAGTTAATACAGTTGTTTCTTTAATTCTGTTAATAGTCCAGCTCTTCTTATAAAACTCCTGTCTATAAGAATTCCAGTTGCCCTTGAATTAATCAAGGTATATATACAGTATCCTCTCAAGGTTGCAGTAACTGCTAGGTGGCTGTCTTAATCTATATTAGCTAATAACTGTCCTGTTACATTGCTTACAGGCACTCATTCATAGCAATACTGTTATTTTCTGTCTGCAGTTGTGAAGTATCAGTTTCCTGTCTTGATTTCTATAATAAATCTTTCAAAATTCTTTCAAATACTGTTGTCTATTGCTTGACTAGTTCTTTCTAGATTTCAAATACTTCAGGTTTGTTTCCTTCTAGTCTGTCTTGTAGCATCTTAGCTTTACTCTGCTATAAATCTGTAGTTGTTATCTTAACCTGCATTTCCTTGTATCAGGCCTTATAATATATTCATAACTCAGTACTCTTATCATGCTAATAATATTACTCTTCTTCCCAGTATTCTGTTGGCTCTACTAATCTCTATATATAGTTGATCTTGCATGTATTGTGCTCCAGCTTCCTGCATATTCCTATACAGTATACCCAAGGTATTCCTGTGTGTTGTAGGTGATTGATGTTGTACAATAAGTAATCTATCTATTCTTCAGGTATAAAAGTTGGCTCTCTAGAATAGCTTTTATTGCTGATCTGTACCTTCTATAGTAGTTATAGAAAGTGTCTATTTACCTGTTTCTTCTTGCAGTGCATTCTGCAATTGTTCATTCAATATAACAACCAAGTCAGTGCTCTGACCCTGCACTTGTTGTCACTCTTTAGTCTGGTATTGTAGTAACTGGTTATTTCTTGATTTGTTCTGTGGTGGACATGATTTATAATCTCTCTCCACAGTAACTCTGCATTTTCATTCTTATCAAAGCCTGAGATTGTACATTTTCCTGGCTACAACTCTTCTGTCTAGATTGCCTTTAACTGCTTCAGTGGATCTGGATAGTACTGGTTGTCTTTCACTTCCCAGTGGAATGGACAGCTATCCATGTAACAGAATGATCAATGTATCTCTTCATACTGTAGATGTTCAATATTTGTCTTGTCTTGTGAACTGGGTCATTCCAGTGCTTTCTAGACATCTTTCTATACTTCAACTTTATTATATTACTCACAATCTTTTATATCACATCTGTACAGCCTGTGATAGTGGTGGGTTGAATTATCTCTGATTCACTGAATTTCCTCATCCTGCATTTTCTTGTGCCATTTGCAATTGCATGCAAAAGTAGGAAATTTGTAGTGTTATAGATATTCCAGATCTGTAATATTCTGGTTCTTCTTCTTCTAATAATAGTTGCAATCTTTGCTACCTTTTTATAGATTTCCTGATTCTTGCTGTTTCTCACACTCTTCCCAGTGTAGATTTCAATAGTCAGGTAATAGATACTCTATTCTTGTTGTCTCAGTTGGCTCAGCTGCCTTACTGTCAATTTCTGCTTGTTGAGTCTCTATTAGTCCTTAGAACATCTGTTCTACCATGACTTCTTGTAGCTTATTCTACTTATCTACTGTGTCACTAGTTTCAGCTCTAGTTGTACATAGAAATTGTTGTTTGTTTCTACCAGCATCAGCAGTAGAGTAGTATTATTCTCTTGTAGTTGCTCTCAGCTCTTGTTGTAGCTGGTTTCTATATTTCTTATAGCAATTTCTTGCAAAGTGTCCTGATTTCTTGTAAAAGAAACACAATTTCTTCTGGTATAGCTTGTCTTTCTTATAGTCCTGGCTTCTTGTAGTTGTATCTAGTTCTATAGGTTATAGTCTGTAAGAATTATAGTTTTCTCTGTATGTTTGTTGCTTTGCAGCATGGTTTGGGAACTGTTTGTAGCCTTTTTATTCTAGATATCTTTTCCAAATCCTTGTGTCTATGTATACTGCATGTTTGATCATCTCAGATAGTGTATTGGATTGTTCCTCCAACCTTGCTATCTCATCCTTGACCTCCTCTTTGAGCCTGTCGTACACAGCTCCTGCTAATACACTATCATTCCAGTCCAATACTGCAGCTAGTTGTTGGAATTCTGCTAGGTATCCAGCCACATTTCTTGTTTGTCAAATCTGTCTGATTTTCTGTACTGCTGTTGCCTCTTTATCAGTGATTCTAAAATTCACTGTTAACACTTTCTTGAACAGTCTGAAATCCTTTATTACAAGGATTCTCTCAGTCTCAATAGATGTAAGATCCCTGGGATCTTTTCTGCTGAACTATATTATCAAATAGGGTTGCACCTATACTGCTGCTTCTCCTTGCAGGTGTTGTACTGCTACCAAGCACTTATTGGTCTTTGTCAACTTAGTGTTGAATTGAAAGTAGATCTCAAGGTGTACTAGAAAAGGTCTGAGCTTGTTTCTAGTTCTGTTGAAAGATTGAATCTTTACTTTCTCTGCAATGCCTCCTTTCTCCTGGCCTGTAGATTGCATTGCAACTTTATTCTCAATATTGACTGTATATTTATATATCTAGTCAATTATTCTCTGTTGCTCTTTGACCTTGATCTTGAGCTCCTGGATTCAAGCCAGTAAGGCTTGTGCTGTAACTGCTATAGACATGTCTTCCTATTAGTTAGTTCTTCCTAAGCTAGGGTGATACTTACCTGAATCAACAAAGTGTTCTTTGTCTTGTATAGTTGAAAGACAAAGAGAGTTATTGTAATCTTGTATAGTTGAAAGATTTCAAAGGGGTTTGTAGTTTTATATTCTTCAAGTCAATACTTTGAAAGATAGGTATTCAATATATTACAAAGTACCTTGTCCAATTAAGCAGGGCAGAACTTCAACTAAATCTCAGAGGTCTGTAATACTCTTAGAGGATATACTCTAGTATATACCAAGCTTGCTTATTACCCTAAGCCAATGTTGTGGGCCTTGACTTACTGTAGTAATAGGGGGTAATCTACTTCTTCAAAGAGACAAAGTAATCCAGCTAGAGAACAGCCTTGCACTGTATATCAGGGAAGGCCTAATAGAATGCAAAGATAGGGTATATATAATATCAAAGTAGAATTGCAGTGCTGTTATAGCTAGTGATCTAGAACTAAGAGTAGGTCTAAGATCAGTATTATTATTGAACACAAAGTAGAAGACTTCTGTTTCTAAGAGTGGGGGAAATATATTCTTTATATATATAATAATTTCCTTGGTAGATTTGATAGACCTGGTAGACAAATCTACCAGTGCTACTGAATCTACTATTTATAGATCTAGTAGACCTAGTAGATAAGTCTACTAGTACTACTGGTTCTACTACTTTGGATCATATAATTTTCCAGTTATATAACTTTCAAGTTTCACTAGTTTTTCTGTTCTGCTGCACCTCTACCCCTCTGGGTCATTGTCAACCAATAGTCTCTGTTAGTCTGTAACAAATAGTGTATTAGCAAGAGCTGTATACAATAGATTTAAAGAAAAAATCAAGGATAAAATAGCTAGATTAGAGAAAAAATCTAATATACTATCTAAGATAATTAAACATGCAGTATATATAGATACAAGAATTTGAAAAAAATATTTAGAATAAAAAAACTATAAGCAGTTTCTAAACTATACTATAAAGCAATAAATATACAGGGAAAACTATAATCTTTATAGATTATAATTTATAGAACTAGATACAACTATAAGAAGTCAGAACTACAAGAAAGACAAGCTATACTAGAAGAAGTTATATTTCTTTTATAAGAAACTAGAACACTTTACAAGAAATTGCTATAAGAAAAACAGAAACTAGCTATAACAAGAGCTGAGAGTAATAATAAGAGAATGATACTACTCTACTACTGATACTAGTAGAAGTAAACAACAATTTCTATATACAACTAGAACTGAAACTAGTAATATAGTAGATAAGTAGAATAAGTTACAAGAAATTATAGTAGAACAGATATTCTAAAGATTAATAAAGATTTAATAAATAGAAATTAACAGTAAGACAGTCAAGCTAACTAAGACAATAAAAATAAAGTATCTATTACCTGACCACTGGAATCTATACTGAGAAGAGTATAAGAAATAGTAAGAGTCAGGAAATCTACAAGAAAATAGCAAGAATTGCAACTATTACTGAAAGAAAAAGAACTAGAATATTACAGATCTAGAATACTTATAATACTATAAATTTCCTACTTTTACATGCAATTGTAAATAGTATAAGAAAATACAAAATAAGAAAATTCAGTAAATCAGAAATAATCCAACCTACTACTATTATAAACTGTACAGATATAATATAAAAGATTGCAAGCAATACAATGAAGTTGAAGTATGAAAAGAAGTTTAAAAAGTACTAAAATAGTCCAGTTTACAGAATAAAGCAAATATTGAATATCTACAGTATAAAAAAATATATTGATTATTCTGTTATACAAATAGCTGTCTATTTTACTGGAAAGTAAAAGATAATTAATATTATTCAGATCTACTGAAGCAGTTAAGAGCAATTTAGATAAAAAAGTTATAGCTAGAAAAATATATAATCTCAGGCTTTAATAAAAATAAAAATATAGAGTTACTGTAGAAAGAAATTATAGACTATATTTACTATAGAACAAATCAGAAAATAATCAGTTATTATAATACTAGATCAAAGAATAACAATAAGTACAGGATCAGAGTACTGACTTAGTTGTTATATTAAATAAATAATTGCAGAATATACTGCAGAGAAAAATAGGTAAATAAATATTTTTTACAACTACTATAGAAAGTATAGATCAGTAATAAAAGCTATTCTAGAAAGCTAACTTTTATATTTGAAAGATAGATAAATTATTTATTATACAATATCAACTATCTATAATATACAGAAATACCTTGAGTATACTGTATAAGAATATACAGGAAGCTGGAGTACAATATATACAAGATCAATTATATATAGAGACTAGCAAAGCTAACAGAATACTGGAAAGAAGAGCAATATTATTAATATAATAAAAGTACTAAGTTATAGATATATTATAAGGCCTGATACAAGAAAATATAGGCTAAGATAATAAATACAGATCTATAGCAGAGTAAAGTCAAGATACTATAAGACAGACTAAAAGAAAACAAACTTGAAGTATTTAAAATCTGAAAAGAATTAATCAAGCAATAGATAACAGTATTTAAAAGAATTTTAAAAGATCTATTATAGAAATCAAGACAGGAGACTGATACTTTATAACTGCAGATAGAAAATAATAGTATTACTATAAATAAATACCTGTGAGCAATATAATAAAACAGTTATTAACTAATATAAATTAAGACAGCTATCTAGCAATTACTGTAAACTTGAAAGAATACTACATATATACTTTAATTAATTCAGGGGCAACTGAAATTCTTATAGATAAAAGTTTTATAAAAAAGACTGAGCTATTAACAGAATTAAAGGAATAACTATATTAACTAAATAGATTAAATAGAAGTCAGCTAGACTTTGTACAATAGAAAATATATCTGGAATTATTAATAATACAGGGATATCAAGAGCTTGTAAGCTTTGATATAACTAATTTAAAGAATTATAATATTATCTTGAAACTGCTCTGGTTGAAGCTATATAACCTTAATATATACTAGCAGGAGGGAATAATAAGGCTAAACAGATATAAATATTTCTCAGTACCAGACTTGATACTAGAAACAATTTATAGTTTACAGAAAACTGAGTGCAAGACTACAGTAATAGATAAGCTGAGCAACTAAAGACAGACAGTATAAAAACAATTAATTAAATAGATAAATACTATTGAATATAAAAAAACTGCTGAGACCTTACTCAGGAAAATAAGCTGAAATATATCTGAAAAAGTCAGAAAAATAGTACTCAAGGAATACTGGAACTATAGAGAAATGTTTAAAAAAAAAGAGCTGTCTAAAAGTTTACTAGAATATAGAAAATAGAACTATAAAATACTATTACTAGAAGAAAAAGAGCTAATACACAAGTCAATATATTGACTGAATAAAAAAGAGCTAAAGGAATTACACTAATATATTGATAAGAATCTAGAGAAAGAGTTTATTAAACTATTGATATTATCAGTAAAATACTCTATTATTTTTATACTAAAGAAGAATAGTAAGTTACAACTGTATATAAATTATTGACAATTAAACAGTATTACAATCAAGAACTGATATCTATTACTATTGATTGAAGAAATACAAGACTAATTTTAAAGAATTAAATAGTTTACTTTACTGAATTTGAGAGCAGAATACAATCAAATCAGGATTAAAAAAAGCAAGAAATAGAAAATAGTATTTTGAATATACTATAGATACTTTAAATACTTGATTATACTGTTCAGGCTAATTAATACACCAGTAATATTTCAAGCAATAATTAATAAACTTTTTTATAAATTTTTAAACAATTTTGTAGTTGTATATCTGAACAATATTCTAATTTTTACTGATAGTACAAGGATAGAATACACTGAGAAAGTGAAGATAGTACTTAACAGGCTACAAGAGAAAGATATACTGTTAAAACTGGAAAAATATAAATTCTCTAAGAAGAAAATTAAGTTTCTAGGATATATTGTTACTATAGAGAGTATATAGATAGATCTAGCAAAGATTCAAGCAATAGAAGAGTGGCCAATACTGAAAACTGTAATTAAAATTCAGGTATTATATAGACTTACAAACTACTACTAACAGTTTATAAAAAGGTTTTCAGACCTAATAAAACTCCTTATATCTCTTTTCAAGAAAGATATTGAGTTTTATTAGAGAAAATAACAGCAGAAAGTATTTAAAGTAATTAAAGAAGCTTTTCAGAAAGAAGAAATACAAATATATTTTAATTCTATAAAATCTATAATTATAGATACAGATATATTGAATTGTATAATAGAAATAAAATTACAACAAGAGAATAATCAAGAAAGAAAGAAACTAATTACTTGCTATATAAAATTAATAATACTGGCTGAATAGAACTATAATATTTACAATAAAGAACTACTTGCAATAGTAATAGCACTGAAAAAATAGCAAGTATATTTAAAAGATACAAATTACCAGATAATTATAATTTCAGATTATTACAACTTTCAATACTTTATAATTATAAAAGAGTTGATATAATATCAAGCTTGTTAATCAGAGATTTTAGCAGCTTATAATTTTAGAATACAGTATTGCAAAGGAAAGGACAATACTTGAATAGATATATTAAGCAGATAGTCAGATCTGATAACAGTTTACAAAAAAAAATAAATACTCTTTAAAACTGCAGAAGACACAAATACTTTAGTTTTTAATTACCAGACTTTAAAAACTATACAATTGATCACTATATTGATAGAGTTTAAAGACAAATTATAAACTTAGATACAGAACAATTCTACTGTATTAAAGATTAAATATAAAGACAAGTTCAAAAATAGCAACAGATTGCTATTATACAAAGAACTGATTTATATTCTACTGAAATTGAGAAACAGAATTCTCCAGGAGAATTATAACAATTTAATAACAAAATATTTTGAAGTTAAGAAAATTTAGAAAAGGATTTTAAGAAACTATTACTAGCCAGAATTATAGATATTAGTCAGAGATTATATATAAAACTGTAATTGTATATAAAACAAAGTAAATTAATATAAGAAGTATGGCTTGCTATAGCTGATATTTTACTTACAAGTACTATAGAAATCAATAGCAATAAATTTTATTGTGAAATTATTGAAATTCAAGAAATTATAAACAGAAATAGAGTATAACTCTATTCTAACAGTTATAGATTGATTGATCAAATATATATACTTCTTACTATTTATTAAAGAAATATCAGTACCAGAGATAGTATATATACTGCTACAGAATATATTTACAAATTACAAATTGTCTGAAGAGATTATTTCAGACAGAGACTTGAAATTTATAGAATATTTCTGGAGAATATTTACAGTATACTTAGATATAAAAAATCAAGCTACAACAGCATACTATCTGCAGGCAGATAGATTAATAGAAAGATTAAATTAGACAGTAAAGTAATACTTACAGAATTATATAAACAATCAATAAAATAACTGGATTTTACTATTACTAATAGTACAGATTGCTTACAACAGTTCAAAGTATATAATAACAGAATATATACTATATTTTGTAAATTATAGGCAAGAACTAGATATTCTATAAATACTGTAATACACAGAAACAAGAGTATATCTAAAAGAGATAAGAATTCAAGAATTTTAAAAATTGTATAAGCAACTGCAATTGAACTTGAAATTCTATAGTAAACAGATAAAATATTACTACAATAAAAAATACCAGAAGATGCTGATTTTTAAAGAGAAGGAAAAAGTATATCTTTTATAAAGAAATATAAAGATAAAACAGTCAAGTGACAAACTTGACTATTAAAAACTCAGATCTTTCAGAGTTTTAGAATAGATTGAACCAGTTATATATAAACTTGCTTTATTAAAAAAGATACAGATATATCTAACTTTCTATATTTCACTAATTGAAAAAGCACTCCAGAATACCAGACAATATTTACCTGAAGTCAAGAATAAAGAACTGAATAAATACAAAGTTAAAGAAATTCTAGAAGATGCAGTATTAAAAAACAAATAATACTATCTTATAAAATAAAAGGAATATCTATAGTTAGACAGTATTTAAAAACCTGTTAAAAATTTGAAAAATACTCAGGAAGTATTACAGTACTATCAAAAGCTGTAAAGTTGAAATTAGAAAGAAAGAGAATATTGTTAATAGTAGCTAGCAGAGCTTGTAGTTTATCTATAGCTGTAATCTTGACCTGTTTTCTTTTATTTTCCTCTTTCTCTAGTTTTTCTAACTCTTCAAGAGTTTGTATATTGGACTGAATAAATTTGCCAGCCTTTATATTCAAGAACTGTTTCTGCTCTTTGAAACAGTTTAAACAATTTATAGCAACAGAAAGCTGAGAGGAAAGACAGTAAAATTCTTTATAAATAAGTTCTTTATCTAATTTGATTTTATTACAGATACAGTGCAGTTTAGATTATTCAAATTGAAAAATAAATTTCCTCTCTGAAATATATAATTTACTTAATTAAATATATTTACTACAATACTTATTGCTTTCAGAGATAATACAAAGCATTTTTCTTTGTTTACAACAATAATATAGAGAAGATATGATAAAGCCTGTATACTTGATATCAGCAGCTTGAGCTTGGTTTTTAGCAGTATAGCTAGATACTATAGTTAATACATTCCAGAAGACACTTACAAGAAAGAAAGAAAGACCAACTGAAAGTAGAAACAGCACCAGTTATAAGGAAAAAGAGAACAGATTGCTGGAATAGCTTACTAGAAAGAAAGAAGATAATATTACAGATTAGTAGAGACTATTAATTAACAATAATTCAAAGAAGTAGAAGTACAGTAGAACAAAGAAATTAGTAAAACTTGAAAATTATATAACTGGAAGATTATATAATTTAAAGTAGTAGAACTGGTAGTAATAGTAGATTTATCTATCAAGTCTATTAAATCTACAGATAGTAGATTCAGTAGTACAAGTAGATTTATCTATCAGGTCTACTAGATCTATCAAGGAAATTATTATATATATAAAGAATATATTTCTTCTACTTTTAGAAACAGAAGTCTTCTACTTTGTATTCAATAATAATACTGATTTTAAATCTATTTTTAATTCTAAATTACTAGCTATAACAACACTGCAATTCTACTTTAATATTATATATATTCTATCTTTATATTCTATTAGGCCTTTTCTAATATACAGTGCAAGACTGTTCTCTAGCTGAATTATTTTGTTTCTTTAAAGAAGTAGATTATCTTTTATTACTACAGTAAATTAAGGCTCACAATACTGGTTTAGAGTAATAAGCAAGCTTGATATATATCAGAATGTATTTTCTAAAAGTATTATAAACTTCTGAGATTTAGTTGAAGTTCTGCCCTGTTTAATCAGACAAGGTACTTTGTAATACAGTTAGCAGAAGTATTACAAAGTACTTTATTTAATTAAACAGAGCAGAATTTAAACTAAACTTCAGAGATCTGTAATACTCTTAGAAAATATACTTTAGTATATATCAAGCTTGCTTATTACTCTAAGCCAGTATACAGGTCTTAGCTTACTGTAGTAATAAAAGATAATTTACTTCTTCAAAGAAACAAAGTAATCCAGCTAGAAGATAGCCTTGCAGTATATATCAGAGAAGGTCTAGTAGAATATCAAGATAGAGTATATATAATATCAAAGTAAAATTGCAGTGCTGTTATAGCTAGTAATCTAGAACTAAAGATAAATCTAAAATCAGTATTATTATTGAATATAAAGTAGAAGACTTTTATTTCTAAGAGTAGGAGAAATATATTCTTTATATATATAATAATTTCCTTAGTAGATCTGGTAGATCTGGTAGATAAATTTATTAATACTATCAAATCTACTATCTGTAGGTCTGGTAGATCTAGTAGACAAATCTACCAGTACTATCAGTTCTACTACTCTAAATTATATAATCTTTCAATTATATAACTTTAAGTTTTACTGGTTTCTCTGTTCTACTGTATCTTTATTTCTTTAAATTACTGTTAATTAATAGTCTCTACTAGTCTGTAACAAGAAGAGAAAAGCTTGAATATAAAATAAAAATCTTTAATATAGATAACCTCCATATCAAATTACAATACAAGAAGTGAAGAGATAGAAGAAGAGTAAGAAAAAGCAATAAAAAGCAAGAAGAAAATAAGAAAGACAATAAACTATTCAAGAAAAAACAAGTAGTTATATAGAAAAGATAAAATACAAGAACAATTGTAATTAAAATATAAATAGAAAATAAATAAAATACAATAATAAAAATTAAAATAAAAAAAGATCAATATTTTAATAGTGTCTTGTCTGAAATTATATAATATAAAAAAGAAAGAAAAGACTATAATAAAATAAAACTGTAAAATTCAGGAGTAATAGAAAGAAATTGTAAAAGAGATTTAATAAGAAAAGATATTAATACTTATAAATAGCTTACTGATAGACTAGAATTTAAAAACTGAAACTGCAGACAAGTAAATAACAGATTAATTATTTAAATTTATTAAAACTTTTCTTACTCTTACTTAAAACAGTAGAGCAATAAATACAATAAGTATAATTATTTTTCTTAAAAGATATTATATTAAAATAAGAAAATATGAAATTACTTTCAGTAGTATTAATAGATATAAGAAATTCTCTTTCTTTATTAATAATATATTATATACTTGCAGAAATACAGTAGTTTTTTTTAAGATAAAGTACTTTTAACAGAAGCAAAATATTAAAAGTTATCTAATTAATTTCAGCTAATTCTATTGTTAAAATATTACAGTAAAATACAAAGTACTCAGTTTTAATAGAAGAAGCAGAGCTATAAGAAATCTAAATTATAAAAAAAAAAACAGATAAAAACAAAGAAGCTACTTTGATCAGCTATATATTAATTATTATTCAAGAATAGGAAAGAATGCCTTATAAAAACAAGCAGGCAGATAGAACAAGGAAGAAGTCTTGTAATAAAAAGAGAATAACTTGTACATGAGATCAGAACTGGTATTGAATATATTGAAATAGTTAAAAACTGAAATAAAAGAATAAAAAACAGCTATATTCTTGACAGAAGTAGTAGAAGAATTTGTTTTAATATAAAAATATTTTAATAAATTACTAACAGATTCTAATTCAGACTTGGAAACAGCTTTAAGCAGAGATTATTTGCTAGAAGAAAATTTAATAAGAATATTTAATTAACTTGTATTTTTATTATATTAGTAATACTTCTAGATAACAAGTAGAAGGTTTCTAGATCTATAGAGAGAATAATTAAATAATTCTATTTAAATACAATTCAAATAAAAGCTGCAATAAAGCACTTTTATATTAGAAAAATCAACTAGTATAATACAGTATAAGAAAGATTCTTTTCTATTAGTATATAACAGATAATAGCTAATATTGTACAGCTGTCTATATATATAGACAGTAATAGCTATATAATAGTAAATCCTGTTAATAACTTTTATTATTAGAATACTACCAGTTCTATTCTTTTATAAGATTATACAAGCAAGAATTTTCTCAGATATATATAAAGCTACCTCTTTAGATATTTCAAGAGTGAAAGTATATTCTACTAAAGTATTAAATATAAAAAGAATATTTTCTGTAAAGTTAAAATTATTAACTTTCTTAAAATTTATATTTTTATTAGTGCTAAGAGAATATAATAATAGAAAAAGAACTTACAAAGAGAAATACTTGTATACAGCTGGATATAAAGTATTTCAGAATCTTTTTATATCTTTTTCAATGCTTTTGTACTACAGATATAATACAGAGTAAATATTCTCAATATAAGAAAAGAAATAAGAAAGAAGTTTAGATATAAAAGAAAAGAATAAATAGAAATAATAGAGAAAAAGATAAAAACAATAAAAAGAGAGATTGAAGCAATGAAGAAAGAAAAAAGAGAATAATTATTAACAATAAAAAGAGAAGAATACAAAGAAAAAAAAAAAATAAAAAAAAAAAACAGTTTTTCTAATAATTTACTTTTTATATTAAATTATCTTAGTTACTTTTATACTATCAGATATTCTTTTACTTCTGACAGTAGAATATTTCTTATTTCTTTATACTTTTTCTAGTTAAATTTTGTTCTAATTTTATATCTTTCATTTATTTTTGTATTTTCTTTTATTTATTTTAATTTTTATTTCTATTCTTAGCAATTTCAATCTTAGAAGACAAGATCAAGAGAGTCTAGTCAAGATATAGTAGAGAGTATGGTTACTCTCTAAAACTGATAACTAAGAATATAATATATATAATATAAAAAGTAACAGCTATCTCAGAGATATAAAAGAAGCAGTAAGAAGAAAGAAAAGAAGAAAGATAATAGACAGCAGAAAGAAAGTTGAGAATTACTTTTTTTTAAATTTTTATAAATTATTGTATATTGTATTTATTATTCAGTTTTACAGTGGATAGTTATAATATATTTATTTTCTTATTTACAGTATTTCAATCTTTAAATATTATATATTATATATTATATCTATTTTAGATATTTCTTGTATTATCTCTTGTATATTGTCTCTCTTATTATATATTGTATATTGCTTCTTAATTATTATCTAATTCTTTAAGTTTCTTGACAGACACTCTACAACTTGCTCTCTATATTAAAGGATAGTCTATTTTTCTATCTACAATAGAAAGTACAGATCAGCAATAAAAACTATTTTAAAGAGCTAACTTTTATATCTGAAAAATAGATAAACTATTTATTGCACAATATTAACTACTTACAATATACAAAAATACCTTAGATATACTGTACAAGAATATATAGAAAACTAGGACACAATATATACAAGATTAATTATATATAGAGATTAATAGAGCCAATAGAATACTGGAAAGAAAGATAATATTATTGATATAATAAAAGTACTAAGTTATAAATATATTATAAAACCTGATACAAGGAAATACTGTAGATAGAAAAATAGACTACTTTCTAATATAAAGAGCAAGTTGTAGAGCATCTGTCAGAGAATTCAAAGAATTAGATAACAGTTAAGAAATAATATACAATATACAATAAAAGAGACAATATATAAGAGATAATACAAGAAATGTCCAAGGTAGATACAATATATAATATATAATATTTAAAGATTGAGATACTGTAAATAAGAAAATAAATATATTATAACTATTTACTGCAAAACTGAATAATAAATACAATATATAATAACTTGTAAAGATTTAAAAATAATTCTTAATTCTTTTACTGCTCTATATTATCTTTCTTCTCTTTTTTCTTCTTACTGTCTCTTTCATATCTCTGAGATAGCTGTTATTTCTTGTATTATATATATTGTGTCCTTAGTTATTAGTTCTAGAGAGTAACTATACTTTCTACTATATTTCAATCAAGCTCTCTTGATCTTGTCTCCTGAAATTGAAATTGCTAAGAATAGGAATAAAAGAAAATACAAAAATAAATAAAAGATATAAAGTTAGAATAAAATTTAACTAGACAAAGTATAAAGAAATAAAAAATATTCTGCTATTAAAAATAAAAGAATATCTAACAGTATAGAAGTAACTAAAACAATTTAATATAAAAAGTAAGTTATTAAAAGAACTATTTTTCTTTTTTATTTATCTTTTCTTTTTTTTATATTCTTCTTTTTTTATTGTTAATAACTATTCTTTTTTTTTCTTCTTCATTACTTTAGTTTCTCTTTTTATTATTTCTATCTTTTTCTCTATTATTTTTATCTATTCTCTTCTCTTATATCTAAACTCCTTTCTTATTTCTTCTCTTATATTAAGAATATCTATTCTATATTATACCTGTAGTACAAAGATACTGAAAAAGATATAAAAAAGTTCTGAAATACTTTACATCCAGCTGTATACAAGTATTTCTTTTTATAAGTTCTCTCCCTGTTGTTATATCCTTTTAGTACTAATAAAAATATAGATTTCAAAGAAGTTAATAGTTTTAATTTTATAGAGAATGTCTTTCTTATATCTAGTACTTTAGTAGAATATACTTTTATTCTTGAAATACTTAAAGAGATAGCTTTATATATATCTGAAGAGGTTCTTACTTGTATAATCTTATAAAAAAATAGAACTGGTAATATTCTAATAATAAAAGCTATTAACAGGATTTACTATTATATAGCTATTACTGTCTATATATATAGATAGCTGTATAATATTAGCTGTTATCTATTATATATTAATAGAAAAGAACTTTTTTTATACTGTATTATACCAGTTGGTTTTTTTAATATAAAAATACCTTGTTACAGCTCTTGTTTAAATTGTATCTAGGCAGAATTATTTAATTACTTTTTCTGTAGATCTAGAAATCCTCTGCTTGTTATCTGGAAGTATTACTGATATAATAGAAATACAGGTCAGCTAAATACTTTTATTAAATTCTTTTCTAGCAAATAGTTTCTGTTCAAAACTATTTTTAAGTCTGAATTAGAATCTGTTAGTAATCTATTAAAATATTCTTATACTAAAACAAATTTCTCTACTATTTCTATCAGGAATATAGCTATTTCTTGTTCTTTTATTCCAGCTTTCAACAGTTTCAATATGTCTAATATCAGTCTTGATCTTATATACAAGTTATTCTCTTTTTATTACAAGGTTTCTTTCTTGTTCTGTCTGCCTGCTTGTTCTTATAAGGCATTCTTTCCTGCTTTTAAATAATAATCAATATATAGCTGACTAAAATAGTCTCTTTGTTTTCATCTATTTCTTTCTTTACAGCTTAGATTTCTTATAGTCTCACTCTTTTTATTAAAATCAAGTACTTTGTATTTTGCTATAATATTTTAATAATAGAGTTAGCTGAAATTAATCAGATAATTTCTGATATTTTACTTCTATTAAAAGTACTTTATTTTAAAGAAGATTACTGTATTTCTGCAAGTATATAATATACTATTAACAAAGAAAGAGAATCTCTTATATCTATTAATATTACTGAAAACAATTTCATATTTTCTTACCTTAATATAACATCCTCTAAGAAAAATAGTTATATTTATTGTATTTGTCACTCTACTGTTTTAAATGAGGATAAAAAAAGTTTTAATAAGCTTAAATAATTAATCTGTTATTTACTTATCTGCAGTTTCAGTTTTTAAATTTTAATTTATCAGTAAACTATCTATAAGTATCAATATCTTTTCTTATTAAATTTCTTTTACAATTTCTTTCTATTATTTCTGAATTTTACAGCTTTATTTTGTTATAATCTTCTTCTTCTTTTTTATATTATATAATTTCAGATAAGACACTATTAAAATATTGATCTTTTTTTATTTTAATTTTTATTATTATATCTTGTTTATCTTCTATTTATATTTTAACTATAATTATTCTTATATTTTGTCTCTTCTATATAATTACTTGTTTTTTCTTGAACAGTCTATTGTTTCTCTTATTTCTTTCTTGCTTTTTATCATTTCTTCTTATCCTCCTTCTATTTCTTCACTTCTTGTATTGTAATTTAATATGGAGGTTGTCTATACTGAAGATTCTTATTTTATATCTGAGCTTTTCTTTTCTGCTAACTAGCTTCCTGTTTATATATCTCCTATTCTTCTCTTTTCAAAATCAATAGCTAACTAATATATAGATGACCAGTTTAATAATAGATATAAATTCTGTGAATAGGTTCCTACTCTTTATAGTATCTATATATACTGTTTCTTTTTTCTACTAGATTTTAATGTATTAAAGACAATAACTATTCTCTGTTTTTATTTCCTTCACTGGTATTGCAATACTGGTGATAATATTTAAGTATTTATAAGATTTTATTTTCTCAGTATTTTCATATATTATATATATACAACTAGCTATATCTGTAATAGATCTTCCTGCTTCCTGTATATATCAGAAAAGGATTCTTTTCAATACTGTATTATTTCCTGTACTCAAGATAATAACTGAATACTGTTCAGAGGCTGTTGTATAAATTGTTTTTAGATATATAGTAATAGCTATTTCTACAGTATACCTGAATTCCTGTTATACTTATTTAATAACAAGAGCTGTCTAACTAGAAATATAGTACAGTTTTCTGATTCTGTCCACTTTTATTTCTATAATTCTTCTCTTACAACTGGAATACTCTCTTTTATTGTATCTTATCTTTATAAATATCTCTTTTTTAATAATTTCTTGCTTTATTACTCCTCTATTCTTCTTTTCAAAGATTTAATTGAGATTGTTGATCTTCTGTCTTCTGATAATATTGAGATACTAGAAGAATTAGTTGCTGCCAGTACTACAGAAGCTGTTTCTAATCTTATTGATTATCTGTACTTTCTTGTCTCCAGTAAGCAGTTTCTCCTGATTTATTCTATATCCAAGATATAGCTAATCAAGTTCTTTTATAATTTTAACAAGTTCAAGTTTACTACAGTCTGTTCTCTCTATTAATAAAGTCTCTGAGATCTATAAGTTCTTTTTTTCTTATAATTGTTATTTTATTCTTCTATATTCTGATTGGTATTGTATAAATTCTTGTAATATATTTCTTTTATACAAGGATCTTTTTTATTCTCTTGTCCAAGTAGTCTGTTTCTTATATCTGTTAAAAGAAAAGACTTGTTATACTGTTCAAGAAAGAAACTGTAGCAATCTATAATCTCTCTTTCATTTTATATAGCTACTCAGACAATGATATTGATATATTGAAACTGATTTAGCTATAGATCAGATATTGTTTGCTTCTAGATTTTTAGCTTTATATTTTTAAATTTCTTATCTGATAAATTTATTTTTTGCAATATTAATACTATTCAAGAACTCAGTATACATTGCTTTATAATTAGTAAAGGACTGTAAATATATTACCAGTAGGATATAAATCTATTAACAGATAATTGAAAGAGGAACAGACTGAACTGGCTGTAGAATAAAAGTTAAATAGTATCTATTACAGAAATAGAGAAAGATATTTATAAAATACTATATAACTTTCTTAGAACTTCTTTGAAAAGGCATTTCTAAAAAAACTCTATATAAACCTGTATTGAAAATCTAAGATATAGTCTAGACTTATTTATTATTTAAAAAACCTGAAAACTTATCTAAAATACAACTATAATATTTAAAATTTTAAAGAAAAATAAAGAAAAACTCTTTACTGTTACTCTTGATATATCTGCTTGATATTTTAAATCTACTATCTTATATTTTTATTTCTCAATTTCTTGCTTTACCTTATAGAATAAGACTTATTTCTTCTTTTAATATCTTTTTATTATAGTATTTCTATAATAAAGTTTAACTTGTCTTTGTATATCTATATATAGTGCTCTTCTCTTTTATCTACTGATATATTATTCTCACTTTCACTCATCTTACTTCTCTTTTATTCAATCTTATATCTTATTTTTTGTTTATTCTTACTCTTAATCTCTGACTCATCTCAATACACCTCAATATTTTCACTATTTAAAGAATAGTAATACTTTAATCTGTTACCAGTAATAATTTCTACTAGCTCAATACTATTCAGCTTCTGAAAATAATAGAAGTCTATATCTTGATTAATACTCTTTATATAGTAGAGTTCCAACTATTGGAAATACAACTTCTTGAAGTGACTTATATTTTTCTTAGTTCTTGTATTATAGAGTAAAATAAGATCCCCCTTTTCAAGCAGTTTTATACAGATATTCTTTGTACTATCAAAGTATTTCTTATTCTGCAGGTACATTCTCTTCAGATAGTTAACTGTTTCAGCTATATTCTTGTTGTATCTTTCTATCTATTAAGCTTGTATTGTAAGAAGATTTTCAGTTGTCCTGATATTCTTCTATAGCAGTATTTTCTATATTAATACTTTGAATTTAATTAACAAGACAGCTTCTTGTCCTATTATAATATAATATAGAGATATTCCAGTACTAGCTTTGACAGTTGCCTAGTTAACTATAATAATACTTAGCAGTACTTTTATCTATCTCTTTTCTATACTGTTTGTATACTTCAAGAAACTATTTTTGATTAATTTATATTCTACTTCAATAATAATATTGAACTGCAGGTGGTAAGTCAATATTTAAATTTATTTAATCTTATACTTTTCTACAAGATTGTTAACAATACTCTAGTTTTCAGAACTGCTATTAAATATAATCTTTAAAAAAATATTCTATTATATAAATATATTCTTGTATAGAAATTTTAAAACAGTTTTTATATCAGCTTTTATAATAATCTTATATTCCAGTTAACTTAACAGGCTGTTGTAAGTATATATAAGATAGTTCTTTCCCCTCTTAGAAAGTATATATATTATATTGATATATATCTTCTGCTATACAGTGCTCAGCTATATAGAATGCAGTACTTCTTCTTTATACTTCAGGTCTTATTTCTGACAAGTACTATATATCTTAACTGCTCTTACACAATCAGTGTAAATTCTCTTTTACTAGTATTGAAATATTAGAAGACTATATATTCCTTCTCTTCCTTGATAACTGATTTTCTGGTGAACAGTCTTTATTATATATTCTTGAAGTTTTAAATTATTGATCACTTGTTAAAACAATATCTTCTTATCTGATTAATAAAAGAGTTTATTTCTTTCTACAAGGTATTGCATTGCTTTCTTCTTAAACTATTGAAATTCAGTATCTGACATCTTCTTCAATCTTACTATAGATATAAAGTACTGTACTATCTACTCTGATTCCTTTGAGTAGATATTATTAAATATATATACTAGATCTTCTTCTTCTTTCTCTAAACTTATTTTAAACAACAATACTTTCACTGTATTTCTTTTTATTTGACAAGTTATTTAAACTATATTTATACAGGTATAGAAACAATTAAGTTAAGAATCTATAAAATTATTAATATTTTATTCTACTTCTATCTTTATAATATTTTTAGCTATTGCAGTATATCAAGAGAAATTATTAACAGCAGTATATTTTATCTCTAGAATATACTTTACAGTAAAATTGAAGAGATGAATCCAGGCAATTTATATATTAATAAGTACTTTAAACAAATCAGTAGCTGAGTAATTCAGCTATACTACAAAAGTCTGAATATTTATCTCAAGAATGAAATAAATACTGTATATTTAATAATAAAATTTCTTCAGAATCTTCAAGATAGCTTGATATTCTTGTTTTTTAAAGTTATATTTACTTTCTATATTGCTCTATATCTCTAACTTAAATTAAGCAGTACACTGTTATCTCTTATAAATCTATATCAAGACTCCCCTGTATTCAGATTGTGTTACAGACTAACAGAGACTATTAATTGACAATGACCCAGAGAGGTAGAGATGCAGTGGAACAGAGAAACTAGTGAAACTTGAAAGTTATATAACTGGAAGATTATGTAATCCAAAGTAGTAGAACTGGTAGTACTGGTAGATTTATCTACCAGATCTACCAAATCTACAGATAGTAGATTCAGTAGTACTGGTAGATTTGTCTACTAGGTCTACCAGATCTACTAAGGAAATTATTATATATATAAAGAACATGTTTCCCCCACTCTTAGGAACAGAAGTCTTTTACTTTGTATTCAATAATAATACCAATCTTAAACCTATCTTTAGTTCTAGATCACTAGCTACAACAGCACTGCAATTCTACTTTGATATTATATATATCCTATCTTTGCATCCTATTAGGCCTTCCCTGATATACAGTGCAAGGCTGTCCTCTAGCTGGATTACTTTGTCTTTTTGAAAAAGTAGATCACCTTCTATCACTACAGTGAGCCAAGGCCTACAACACTGGCTTAGAGTAATAAGCAAGCTTGGTGTATACCAGAGTATATTCTCTAAAGGTATTACAGACCTCTGAAATTTAGTTGAAGTTCTGCCCTGCTTAATTAGACAAGGTACTTTATAATATATTGAATGTCTATTTTTTAAAGCATTAGCTTGAAGGATATAAAACTACAACCTCTTCAGAATCTTTCAACTATACAAAGTTATAAAAACCTTCTTTGTCTTTCAACTATACAAGATAAAGAATACTTTGTTGGTTCAGGTAAGTATCACTCTAGCTTAGAAAGAATTAACCAATAGAAAGATATATCTACAGTAGTTACAGCACAAGCTTTACTGGCTCAGATCCAGAAGCTCAAGACCAAGGTCAAAGAGCAGCAAGGAATGATTGATCAGATATATAAACAGACAGTCAATATTAAGAATTGAGTTGCAGTACAACCTACAAGCCAGGAGAAGGAAAGCATTGCAGAGAAAGTGAAAATCTAATCTTTCAACAGAACTAGAAGCAAGCTCAGACCTTTTCTAGCACACTTCAAGATCTACTTTCAATTCAATACCAAGTTGATAAAGACTGACAAGTGCTTGGTAGCAGTACAACACCTGCAAGGAGAAGCAGTGGTATAGATACAATTCTATTTGATAATATAGTTCAGTAGAAAAGATCCCAGGGATCTTACATTTATTAAGACTGAAAGAATTCTTGTAATAAAAGATTTTGAACTGTTCAAGAAAGTATTAACAGTGAATTTTGAAATTACTGACAAAGAGACAACAGCAGTACAGAAAATCAGACAGATTTGACAAACAAGAGATACAGCTAGATATCTAGCAGAATTCCAACAACTAGCTGCAGTATTGGACTGGAATAATAGTGTATTAGCAGGAGCTGCATACAACAGGTTTAAAGAGGAGGTCAAGGATGAGATAGCAAGGTTGGAGGAACAACCCAATACACTATTCAAGATAATTAAACATGCAGTATGTATAGATACAAGGATTTAGAAAAGATGCCTAGAATGAAAAGATTATAAACAGTTTCCAAATCATGCTGCAAAGCAATAGATATGCAGAGAAAACTACAATTCTTACAGATTACAATCTATAGAACTAGATACAACTACAAGAAGCCAGGACCATGAAAAAGACAAGCTATACCAGAAGAAGTTGTGTTTCTTTTGTAAGAAACCAGAACACTTTGCAAGAAATTGCTACAAGAAATATAGAAACCAGCTACAACAAGAGCTGAGGGCAACTACAAGGGAATAATACTACCCTACTACTAATACTAGTAGAAATGAACAACAATTCCTGTGTACAACTAGGGCTGAAACTAGTGACACAGCAGATAAGTAGGATAAGCTACAAGAAGTTATAGTAGAACAGATGTTTCAAGGACTAATAGAGACTTGACAAGCAGAAATTGACAGTGAGGCAGCCAAGCCAACTGAGACAATGAAAATAGAGCATCTATTATCCAACTATCAGAATTTACACTGGGAAGAGTATGAGAAATAGCAAGAGTCAGAAAACCTATGAAAAGGTAGTAAAGATTGCAACTATTACTGGAAGAAGAAGAACCAGGATATTACAGATCTGGGACATTTATGATACTACAAATTTCTCACATTCACATGCAATTGCAAATGGTACAAGAAGATACAGGATAAGGAAATTCAGCAAATCAGAAATGATCCAACTCACTACTATTATAGGCTGTATGGATGTGATGTAAAAGATTGCAGGTGATACAACAAAGTTGAAGCATGAAAAGATGCCCAAGAGGTACTGGAATAGCCCAGTTCACAAGACAAGGTAAATGTCAAACATCTACAGTATAAAGAGATACATTGGTCATTCTGTTATATAGATAGCTGTCCATTCTATCAGGAAGCAAAAGACAACCAGTACTATCCAGATCCACTGAAGCAGTTAAGAGCAACCCAGACAGAAGAGTTGTAGCCAGGAGAATGTACAATCTCAGGCTTCAACAAGGATGAAAATACAGAGTTGCTGTAGAGAGAGATTATAGACCATGTCCACTACAGGACAAATCAAGAAATAACTGATTACTACAACACCAGACCAAAGAATAACAACAAGTGCAGGGTCAGAGCACTGACTTGGTTGTTATATTGAATAAATAATTGCAGAATGCACTGCAAGGAGAAACAGGTAAATAGACACTTTCTATAACTACTATAGAAGGTACAGATCAGTGATAAAAGCTATTCTAGAGAGCCAACTTTTATACTCAAAGAATAGATGGATCACCCATTGCACAATATCAACCACCCATGATATGCAGAGATACTTTGAGTATACTGTATAGGAATATGCAGGAAGCTGGGGCACAATACATGCAAAATCAATTATGTATAAAGACCAGCAGAGCTAACAGAATACTGGGAAGAAGAGTGACATTATTGATATAATAAGAGTACTGAGTTACAAATATGTTATAAGGCCTGATGCAAGGAAATGCAGGCTAAAATAACAACTACAGATCTATAGCAGAGTAAAGTCAAGATACTATAAGACTGACTAGAAGGAAACAAATCTGGAGTATTTGAAACCTGAAAAGAACTAGTCAAGCAATAGATAACAGTATTTAAAGGAATTTTGAAAGATCTATTATAGAAATCAAGACAGGAAACTGATACTTCATAACTGCAGACAGAAAACAACAGTATTGCTATGAATGAGTGCCTGTAAGTAATGTAACAGAACAGTTATTAGCCAATATAAATTGAGACAGCCATCTAGCAGTTACTGTAACCTTGAGAGAATACTGTATATATATCTTGATTGATTCAGGAGCAACTGGAATTCTTATAAACAGGAGTTTTATAAAAAGAGCTGGACTATTGACAGAATTAAAGGAACAACTATATCAACTAAACAGGTTAGATAGAAGTCAGCTAGACTTTGTACAACAGAAAACATGCCTGAAACTATTAGTGATACAGGGACACCAAGAGCTTGTAAGCTTCAATATGACCAACCTAGGAAGTTATAATATTATCTTGAAACTATCCTGGTTGAAGCTGCACAACCCTGACATACACTGGCAGGAGAGAATAATAAGGCTAAATAGATGTAGATATTCCCCAGTACCAGACTCAACACTGGAAACAATCTACAGTTTACAGAAAA
The DNA here is from genome assembly GCA_002573605.1 of Polytolypa hystricis UAMH7299. NCBI lineage: Eukaryota > Fungi > Ascomycota > Eurotiomycetes > Onygenales > Polytolypa > Polytolypa hystricis. Next base: position 1,150 of record PDNA01000198.1, on the reverse strand, counting down.
CTGGGTGCAAGGCTACAGCAATAGATAAGCTGAGCAACCAAGGACAGACAGTACAAAAATAATTGATTGAATAGATGAATGCTATTGAATATAAAAAAACTGCTGGGACCTTACTCAGGAAGATGAGCCAGAATATATCTGAAAAAGTCAGAAAAATAGTACCCAAGAAATACTGGGACTATGAAGAAATGTTTGAGAAGAAAAAGCTGTCTAAGAATTTACTAGAATATAGGAAATGAGACTATAAAATACTATTGCTAGAAGGAAAAGAGCCAATATACAAGCTGATATATTGACTGAATGAAAAGGAGCTAAAGAAATTACACCAATATATTGATAAGAACCTAGAGAAAGAGTTTATCAGACTATTAACATTACCAGTAGGATACTCTATTATTTTCATACTGAAAAAGAATGGCAAGTTATAACTGTATATAGATTATTGACAATTAAACAGTATCACAATAAAGAACTGATACCTGTTACTATTGATTGAGGAAATACAAGACCAATTTCAAGGAACCAGATAGTTCACTTCACTAGATTTGAGAGTAGAATACAACCAGGTCAGGATTAAAGAAGGTAAAGAATGGAAAACAGTGTTTCAAACATGCTATAGACACTTTGAATACTTGATTATACTGTTTAGATTAACTAACATACCAGCAATATTCCAAGCAATAATTAACAAGCTTCTTTGCAAGTTCCTGAATGATTTTGTAGTTGTATACCTGGACAATATCCTGATCTTCACTGATAGTATAAGAATAGAATATACTGAAAAAGTGAAGATAGTGCTCAACAGGTTAAGAGAAAAAGATATACTGTTGAAACTGAAGAAGTGTGAATTCTTCAAGAAGAAAATTGAGTTTCTAGGATATATTGTCACTATAAAGGGTATATAGATGGATCCAGTGAAGATCTAAGCAATAAAAGAGTAGCTGTGTTACGGACTAACAGGAATCATTGGTTAAAAGATGACCCAGGAGAAAGAGGCGCAGCGGAACTGGAAGAACTCCCGGAGCTGGAGATCACGTGACGGGGAAGTCACGTGACAGAAAATGGTAGACTCGGTAGACTCGGTAGACCTGGTAGATTCAGATCTACCATATCTACACGATCTACCAGATCTACCACGGGATTTTCATCA
>PDNA01000197.1:0-56979 GCA_002573605.1 Polytolypa hystricis UAMH7299 | reverse complement strand
CTTTTCCCCGGGGGGGGGGGGGGGGGGGGGGGGGGCGCATCACCATATCATGCTTCAATAATACCGCGAGAGCGCGGAACAACAAAAGAAACCCCTAATAGAGCAAAGCTGTATCCGGGTATCCGACGACGCCATTACTCCACATATCCCTCCCTCTCCATCATCACTGGGCGGGAGAAAATAAAAGTTAGACGAAGGAGAAATTTTTATTAAAACCGTCACTTCTTGTATTCTTGAGGTTTCTCTCCTGTACAATAGTCAGAAAAAGAAAAAAAAGAAGAGGGAATAGACAAAAATAGGGGCGAGGCTTTTGGTTTCTAGGGGGAAAAAAAACAAAGGTGATAGGAGTTGTATATATCCCACATTTCTAAAAGAAAGAAAAAACAAAAGGGCCGGAATGGAGATCTAATGTCTAATAAAATAAACATAGGAGATGGGAGCGGAATTTTTTCTTTTGTCTCTATATCAAGAAAAAAAACAAGGGAGAGGGAAGAGGCTGGGTTTAGTCGTTATATCATGTGGCAGCATCTCTGGAAAACATTAGGGGGTATATGGGCATGCATAGCGGGGGGAAAAAAAAACAAAAAAACAATAGAACTGGGAAAATAGAATCAAGGGAACAGGTAGGAATTATAAAGACGAGGGGAGTTCGGGACACTTCCAGAAAGGCTGTACAGTACCATTTAGCTCCAGGAGGCACTCATTTCTTCTTCTGCAGTTGATCGAGTCGGCCCTCCAAGTTGACAATGTAAGCGTTCAAACGCTGAGTCGCCGCTTGTAAGGCCTATTTTAAACAACCCCCGCGTCCCCCGTAACATGGACAAAAACAGTCAGCCATCCATGAACGGGGAGAAAGGGAAAGGGAAAAAAACTGTGTGTGAGCAAGGGGTCATGTGTAGAAAACATCAATAAAGAAAAGGTGTAAGCTGGGAGGAGCTGAGTATATTCCTGCCAAACCCCACCGCTCCCTATTCTCGTCTCTCTCTCTCTCAAGGGCTTTTGAGCAGCGAAATAAGGAGGGAGGGAAGGGAAGGAAAGGAAGGATGTATATGGCTCCTAGCCACGTCGCGCTCCTTTTTTTTTTTCTTTCTTTTTCTTTTCTTTAGATGCAGTAACGTACGTAGATGTCTTCCGTCAACATCTCGTTCGACACCCTATACTCTTCCAGAATATAATAATACACCGACGCGCCCGCGACAGCCGAGCCAAATAGGAATCCGAACAGTCTATATATTCCCAAAAAATAGCAAAAGTTAGCCTTCCATAATCCTATAACTGTCATGCTCCAGCTCTTCCTAGAGTTTCATGGTGACTTACCCTCCTCGAAACGCGCCCACAGGTTTCGACACAGGCAGCGCAGCAGTAGTGTTAAAGAGCGGCTTTGACGTCGAGAGATATCTCTGGGAAGCAGTCGCGCGGTGCAAGGCAGTCGAAGAAGAAGGCCTTGACATCATCATCATGCTGCGAAGCAAGGGTGCGGAGGCCCGGGGTGCTGCCATGGTTTATCGGAGGATTTATCGTTGGATCCGGGGAGGAAATTAAAAACGAAAGACACGAGAGATAGTCGCGTTGGAACGGAGAAAAAAAAGGTATTCAGCTGCGACGGGCTTTTGAGGACGGGGGTTGTTGTTTTTCGAGAATGAGTTGTCGATGAGGGTGGTTTTGCGCTTGCTCTGAGGTGTCTCGATTGGTTCTTGGCGAAGGGTGAGAGTTGAGCGAGGAAAATGTATGTACGTGGTTTCAGGAGGTCTGGATGCGAAACAAGAGCAATGTCTTATAGAATGTACAGCAAATTTTTTTTTTCCCCCTCTGTGTGAGATAGTGGGTATACGAGTGAATATGAGGAAAAAAAGGGAAAAAATAATCCTACAGAACGCGGAGTACCATGGGCGGGGAAGTATATACTTAGATCAGTCACACCGCAGACTTAAATCTGGCCCTTTCTCCTTTTTTTTTTTTTTTTTGCCTTGGCCTAAATGTAACCCCTGTCTTGCGCGTGCTTCGGTGAGAGAACGCGATGGCAATTTTCCTCTTAAAACTACGCCAACCACTAGGATTGCAGTCCACAGTTCCTTTTTTTCTTTTTATGTTACGTCTTAATAAGTGTTAGGGATTACTTGGGTGGCGTAGCAAGTGTCATTGCAGAGAGAGAGGTGTATTCAATCCCAAGGCTCGGTTTCTATTTTGCTGCGCGATTTAAATCGTATGATCAACACGTCACGAGCAACAAAAGCAGTATAGACATACATCCATCAGTCCACCCCAACAACGCTCTAAATCTCTCTCACAATGGACAAAAAACCCAAGCAATGGCAGAAAAGGAAAAAAAGAACAGTTCCTAATTCGCCATTGTAAACTCGTTGAACAAATCCGCCATCAAGTCCTCCCTACACGCGCCCCGATCCGTCGTGCCTAAACCATACGTGCTCTCAAATGCATGAATACTCAAGTGGTCGAAAAACGGCCGTAGCACTCTATCCACAATCTCATCTTTGGCCGTCTCCCTACTAAGTTCTGAGTTGAGCCATGATTTCTTGACCCCATCGCTGCTCGATGATGACGATGAAAATTCGCTGGGGTCGTGCCACTGGGCGGAAGTCGTGCGTTCCCTGCTGGTGCTGCTGCTGGTGGTGCCTAGGTCCTGAGCCACTTCGTCGGCGAGGGCGATGGATTCCCAGCGGTCCGGTGGGTAGATTATATCTACCGTGTCGGTGACAAAGAGCCATTCTTGCAGTTGGAAATCGTCAGGTGCGATGAGTAGGAGTGTTTCTAGTAACTTGCACGCCTGCAAGAGCGAGTATGGGTTGTACGCTTCTGATGACTGGCTGGGGGAAATTGCCGAAATCGCATCGTGAAGCTCATTGTTGATCGTGGGCCAGAAGGGCGCGAGGTGAATAGTAGAGGTATTGAGGACCAGGGATCTGAGAACCATGTATATCTCCGCCCTGGTTGCCGACGATGGAGACGAGATATGCGTCGCTGCTAGAAGATCTTCAAGCTTTTGATGGAGATTGGGGAGCTCAGAGCTGAAATGGTCCTCATTCGCAGCGAGCACCAACAACGCAATGCGCCGCAGGTTCAGTTGCGCTTTCCGGTCCGCCTCAAGACGAGCCGCTGTTGCACCGACACCGAACATTATGCCGGCGGATGTAGGCGTCGTAAGACGCGACAACAGTTCAGGCAACCGATCCTTATCCGTTAGAACCCATTGTCGCAGGAGACCAAGCCAGCTACTCTGCACCAAGCCGAGTTTCGTGCTAAAGAACTTAGGATCATTGAATGCATCCGCCACATCCTTTCTCCAAAGCTTCGATGCGCTAGGCACTTTGGACATTTGGTGAACAAGACCCAAAACACCCTTGTTGACATTTGCCGGGAATAACCGCGAGTGGAATAGTGGACCCACTATATTTGTCGATATGCCTGACATGGCAGTGAGTATGCGGTCTGATTCTCCGAGAGTAGTCATCAAGGACGGCATAGTAGACCCCAGTATGCTAATAATATCGTCTGGCCCAACAGCTTGCTGGGCACCTGACCGATCGCTGTCCACTGACAACTCTTGTGAAGATCCGAGGGGTTTGCTCGTAAATATGGCTGTAAGCAATCGTAGTAATAGATCCTGCAATCATATCAGCACAGTTCTAAATAGAACAGAGTCTTGCTATTATCAAGGGACTTACACCAAGATCCTTCCTTGCTCGTCGGTCGTCTCCGAACGTCGTATGCTCCATCTTTTCGCCCAGAATAGCAGCGAATTCTATCAGCCGCGGCAATATCTGCCGGTGTGGGAAAGGATTAGCAAGCACATCACGAAGGAACGTCGTGCAATCGACCCATATCTCATCCAAAACATCATTGTCAAGGGACCTGGCATATGTGACAAGGAAAGCCACTAGATCCGCTTCGGAAAGCCTGGCAGTCATCGCCGACTTACGACTAGGCTCCAAAGCTGCAGGGTTGGTCCGACTGTATATCGCATTGAAAATCGCCGGAATGGTTATTTTAGGCCGTGAGCCGTCTAACGTGTGCAGGAGGCTGAAGACTAGCCTAGCTTCCGTGGGATCCCCTTCTGACACAGAGGCGCGCCAAAGCTGAACAAGTGTCTCAAGGCAGTCAAGAGCTTCAGCAGTAAATAAGTGTTCTAGAATCCTCCGCGATCTATTCCTCATTCTCAAAGACGAATATTGAAAGGATGCCGTGCACTCAGGATCCTGCGAACTGCCATTTCGCCCAGTGCTACCCCACGTCCAGATAGAAAAACATAGACGTACGGCGTCTTGAAAGCACAGCAGAACGGTTAATCGATTATTAGCAGTCACTCCACGGGTCTGAGCGGTCTCCGATGTGAACACTCCAGATACCATATTGCCAAAGAATCCTTGAGGCGGATCTGGACTTTTGGTGACAGGAATGTTTGCCTCTTCCGCTAGGAGTCGATCATGCGCGGTTGCGATGCAGGTTTCCAGGCCGGTGAGAAGGGCAATAGTAAAGCGCTCAGAGAGGGCTTGAGGCGAGTGATCTGTTTTCTGGAACACAGTTTGAAGATTGGAGTAAGATTCGTTAATTCTTTTGCAGAAACTTTCTACGAGAGTGAGAAGAATCTGGAAAATAGTGCCTGAATATAACGGCAGGCAGTCTGACAATAAAACGACCCATTTCTCAATAGTCGCATGAGAAGACGCGGAGTTAATGCCCTTCAGCAAGCAAGGCAAAAGCTGGTGAGGTGGCTGGGGCGCATGTAGCGCTTGTAGCTCCTCGGGTTTATCCGAAGTCAGCGACAACCGCGAGAGATTCGACAAAGCCTCGAGTGAGCTCTTCCTCTGGCTTCTGGGTGCCACAGTGGCCATGTGCATCATCTCATTTGTGAACCGATTTTTTAAAGCCACAAGGAGCGCATCGATCATAGCGGGCTGAAGGGCGTTTTCATTCCTATCCAATGCCAAGGACAACCTGTCCATAAGGAAAGTATCGACGTCTAGATGGACGAAATGTGCTGCACTAGGTCCTGATAGGAGCTGGCGCATCACAGACAGCGCACTTTGCTCCATGTCTACCTCCCCACGGGATCCCAAGGCTGCCTTTCTCACCTCCATAGCCCTGATGCAGACGAGCATGATGCTGTCTTGGATATTTATAGGCTCCGCTTGGTCTATAAGCGCGATGTTAACTTAAGGACTAGACAATATAACCTAGATTACAACTTACCATCGGCTCCCTTCTGACGCATGTGAATGGCAAACTCAGGAATAACATTGGCATTCAGTGATGACCAGCCGGCTGGGCTTAGCGTGGATATCGCATGGGACAGTGTTTGTAGTAGGTAGGAACATTGGCTCGTGCCGTGGGATTCAGCGGAGGGAGCATGGTCAGCATTATTTCCCTTGTTTTCTGGCCACAGGAACGCCAAATCCCCGAGCCTAAGGAGTATTGTGTGGAAAATCCTAAGCTTAGGGTCAATGATCGGATCAGATAAAGTAGTAGAAGTACGCGAGACTCACTTATGCACGGACGGAAGATCATGCAACCATTCCTTCACGATCGACGAATCTCTGTTTGACGTTCCCGATAAAAGATCCAATGTGATGAATAACGGACGCTCTAGCATTGCCGACTTAAGATCTCCTAAAACATGGCCGCTGGAAGAACGGCCTTTGATAGCACGCATTGTGGCGGGTTCAATGTTTGAATTATTGCTGAGATTCCACAGGACAAAAAAGCTCTCGGCATGATCTGTCGTGGTGATATGGGACGATGTGAATGGTGCAGCTTGTTTGATCATTATCGAGGAAATGGAAGCCTCGACTAAATGATCTTGCCATGTCACCGAGTGCAGCAGCAAAAGACATCGAACGGCCTCAACATGAAACTTTGGACTGGCCGGTGAGAGATATCTCCACAGCATTCGGACTAGCAAAGGCACAAGGTCATGGACTTGGGTATAGGTGAGGTAGAATCCTGTGGAGTGGATAGAAAATAATGTGGTGACCAGCGATGTTATCGAATACACAGTACCAAAGCCCAAGTCGACTGTCGGAGACTGGAGAAGAGAGTGAAACTTCTCGTACATAGCTTGGAAGAGCCCTCCACTACGAAGCATCTCAGACTTCGGGACCTTGCCAAGTAGAGAAATGAAGAAGATAACTCTTTCGCTCAGATAACAGTGCTCCTCATCCCTCTCTAGGGAAGATAGCACAAGAGACTGGGCCTCCAAGATGAGCAACTCGCCCATCTGTTCAGAGGAGAAAGGCAGGGCTGGGAGATCAAGGCTTTCTCTACTTCGCTTGTAAAAATTCATAGTTCTTTGTAATATCTCCTGCCCGCGGTCTTCCCGATCTTCCGACAACGTTATACGAGATGCAGCAGATAGATTCTTACTTAAAAGGGCGCGATCGGGAATCAAATCGAGAAGGATATTTGCGACCGAGGAAGCCTTGTCGAGTGCTGCCACCTGTATATTGGTAAATTCAGGCTCCTTAGCTAGCGCTGATGATATAGCCATAATCTTGATTAGCAAGACAAGGAGTAGCAAGGGGATATGGACAATTAGCATCTCTTCTTCCGTCATGTTGAAACTAGAAGCGATGAAACGAGCAAGCTTTAGGTCATCCACAGCGCGTTCTGAGCGGGTGTTTATGCTTGAAGAGTCGGGGTGTAATAGAGATAGTAGTTCCGAGAATATCAGACTACTTTCGACACCATCAAAAAATGCACTGGCACTGCGGAACACTTCATCAAATTGTGTATTGGAAGTAGCCAGCCGCTTGTACTGCTTGACGCTGCGCATGATAGGGAGGAATACAGCGGGAACAACGAGACCGCCAACTTCCCAACGATCCATCAAAGACAGAGATATCCGGAAGGGTTTTGCTCGTTCCGGTGGATGTAGAGAATTGCGGCCGATCATTTTGGTAAGGCTTTGAACTAGCGGCTTTAATCCGAACCTAGCAAAGTACTGGGACTTCAACGTCTCACTATCCAAGGCAATCCTCGCTGCATTGGGTGAAGACACAGAAGATAGATCAGCATCTCCCGGCTCATGTTCGTTACTTGAAGTCTCCGGCCCAAGGAACCAACTCCAAAGTCGACGATTTAAGCTCATATCTCTCCGCGTGACTACTCCTGCAGCAGCGGAAATGAGAATGCTAAGATCATCTGCGGCAATGCTCTTTTGCAAGACTGGCGAATGAAGGGGTAGATGCGTAACAAGGAGATCTAAGAAGTTTCTCTGCACGAGGAGTTGTTCATCAGCCAGCCCCGTCGCGAAACATCGGATAAGGAGCCCAGGTTCGGGCTTCGTCACAGAGTCTGCAGCACTTGGTAAAAAGGAGGGGTTTTCATCCCCTATCTCCTTTGACATCAGAGACCAAGGCTCAGTCCCGCCTAACTTTGGAAGATAACGATTTAGGTAGGCAAGTGCCCCCATCCTTCTGCTAGGGTTAGTTATGGAGGCCAAAAACAAACACTGCCAAAAGTATTGGCCACCGGTGTCGTCGTCCCCTTGGTATGCGACTTGCTGACCGGCATCGAAACTCAAGTTCCGAAATTTATTGACAATTCCTAGAGTGGTATCGAAATCCTCGCTCGTCTCTTCCTCTAATCCAGGTAGCAATGCAAGGACTATGGCCTTCAGTGCTGGTCGAATAGCTGCCGAATCCAAATCTACCAAATATGTCTCAACCAACGAGAGAAACAGAGGCCGTACAGTCAAGGAAGCGAATGTTAGGGTCGGTGCGATTCCGGGCAGATACAACGCAAGATCTCGGGCAAGACCTTCTGGCTATTCACATAATAAGCGCACGCCTCTCATCCCGCAAGGGTAGGCTGGTTTACCTTGAGCAAGTCAAATATATAACCATAAACCTCAAGGGCCTTCTGGTGAACCCCAGAGGGGAGGGACGGGTTGAGACATTGCGCCAACCGTTTTGCGACGATCGTCTTGTGCGGCACCACAAGGAGGGTAGGAGGATGTGATTGCAGAGCCTATAGAGAGAGATAATACTTCAGTATACGGCCATATGTAGCGACGGGATTGGCTTCTGACCTTTAAGAGTCGGCTGAGGAAGGAGATATAGTCCGCCCATTCCTGTAGTGCGGTATCGAATAATGAAAGCGCTCGTTCGACGGTAGATGCGTAACGGCGGTAGCTTTTGTCTTCCTTGAGCCCATCTAGAATCCAAAAACCGGAAGTTGTGAGTATATGCTGCTATGCGCACGCATGCATATTGTGTTTTACATACCATCGTGTGCCTGAGACCGACGCTTGGGGCCAGGTGGATCGGAGCTTGCAGGGGAAGAAGACCTTGGGAAGCCTGGATCAAGGCTCATTTTGGGGATGCGGAAGCTTTTGGGATTTGGAATTGACCGTCATCATTTACCAAACGGTAATATATGAGCTCCCCTCGAGAATCGTTGGCACGAGGCGCATAGAAGAGGCCACAGTTTGAAGATGCATCTTTGTTTGGGAGCCTTGAAGCTGTAGTTACCGTTAGCCCAGCAGAAGCTACGTAACAGGCGCAGGTCCAGGCTTGGCACGAGCAGCTCCATTACAACCATTTCAACAAGGCACAATGAATACTGAGTAACAACAACCCGCATCAAGTTTAAATCATCTTCCATATAAATACGCATGCATAAACCGATGGTCTTTCTTGCAGCTACAACTTGGCTGTTTTCTGTTCGTCAGTGATTCGCTGGTCCCGCCTCGCGAAAATAGGACTGAGAGGCAATGAGCTGCTTCGGCCCATGGAGAGCTTCTTCTGAATAGATCCGCGCGACATGAATCTCGGCACATGGATGCAGGCAGCGATAGTGGCCAGCAGGCCGATAACCCTGCGCGTTCTCCGGCCGTAGAGAATTCCGGTTCTTCTGCACCTACGAGCAGGAGGCCAAGCACAGAAGGCACTCCGCCCCCTCTCCCACCCCGCCCAAATCTGAGCGTGGGAGAAGATATAACTTCACGTCCAGGCTCTTCTCGAGGGATTCGTCCCTCATCGAGCCATAATCTTCAGTCAAAACCTACCACTGCGGTGTCTTTAGCAGATACTAGCGCTGCTGGGGCTCCCGATGGAGTCACTGACGCATACGCCTCTCTATCAAGCAAGCTTATGCTAGAGAGGGGTTTGAGATTAAAATCCAATTCTAGCCAGATTAGCAGCTCGAAGGGCAGTGATGCCGGCGATTCTGCAAGCCTGAAGAGCTACGTACCAGGCACGGAGACTCCTGGAGAAGACACTAGTATCTTCGGGGACATCCCGGGCCTTAGCAATGATATCACATCCTTTCCTGATTTTGAGCCCGACGATTCAACAATCCCAGATCTTCACGATGCAGAGATAGATCTCGACTTCAATGATGAATTTGACCCTGTTGGCGAGGTAGCGCTGGAAGGAAACAATGTTGGTATGCATTCTGCCCACAGCCAGGTAAATCGGAACTGATAATCTGACTCCAATATTCTAGATGAGGTCCTTGAGAAGTGGAAGAACAAAAGGAAACATTTCCTCATATTGTCCGCGGCCGGAAAACCTATTTACACTCGTCACGGAGACAGTGGCTTGATATCCGATTACATAGGCATTATTCAGACCATAATTTCCTTCTATCAGGAGTCAGATAACCCCCTAAAGAGCTTTTTAGCGGGCAACTCCAAAATTGTCGTTCTTTCGCAGGGCTCTCTGTATCTGGTTGCCATCAGCAAACTGCACGAAAATGAAGCCCAGCTTCGAGTACAGCTGGATGCATTGTACATGCAGATTCTGTCAACCTTGACGCTTCCGTCTTTAAACCACATCTTCTCCGTCCGTCCGTCCACGGATTTAAGTCGTCCCCTGCAAGGAACCGAGTCTCTTCTTTCATCGCTGGCCGATAGTTTCACCAAGGGTTCTCCGTCGGCGCTCTTGTCGGCTTTGGAGTGTCTCAAAATACGGAAATCGCATCGCCAAACTATCAACAACACACTCCTGAAGGCGAAAGTGGATAGTCTCCTCTACGGACTCGTCGTGGCCAGTGGGAAGCTCGTTAGCGTAATCCGGCCGAAGAAACACTCTCTACACCCAGGCGACCTACAGTTGATATTCAACATGATATTTGAAGCGGACGGTGTCAAGGCCGGTGGTGGCGAGAGCTGGATTCCAATCTGCCTCCCAGGTTTTAATAGCAGTGGCTATTTGTATATGTACGTCAGTTTTTTGGACGTTCATGATGGAACAAGTAATGTACCCGACCTGGATGCAAATAAGGACGACTGCGTCGCCATCATCCTTATTAGCGTGGATAAGGAAAGTTTTTATGTGCTTCGGGAGATGCGAAATGCCGTTGTCGAGGTAAGCCGCCCCGCGAATTCCAGAAATTACTTTATAGACAGGCTAATCATGCCGCTATCATAGCAAATGGTCAAAAATGGAAGCATAGATGTCATCCGCTCAGCCATTGAGAAAGGCAGACCAGCAACAACAGACATCGTTCCCGGGACCGTCGTGCGCCATTTCCTCTACAAATCAAAAGCCAACGTCCAATTCACCATGTCCACCTACGATCCCGAGTTTTCAAGCACAGTTTCACGACGCAGGTTAGTATCTCTTCTTTTTTTATATTTATGATTCTCCCGCTCCTGTTCCTATTCCTACAACACTAATTAACATATCTCGGAATTTCACTTTTTTCTTTCAGACTCCTTTCCATCTACCATTGCCTTCATGCCAGCGTGCATGCCAAATCCGCACATGTCAAAGTCGAGCACTGCGTTTCCAGCTCCCTAGTTTCCCTGGCGTGGATAACGCCCGTATTCGAACTCTACTGCGTTGCTGGACCACATAGCAACCGCAATGCCTTGTCACAGAGCGCGAACAAAATTGCGCAATGGGTACATCAGGAGTGGGAAAGGGTATTTATTATCGGCGGCGCGGTAAGAAAGATCCTTAGCAAACGCAATTCTAAATATTGGATAGTAGTGCAGGCCAGCTGATGCGAGTATTTTTAGGTTTTTTGACTGCAGTTGTTGGTACTTGATCCGTTTCCGACATCGTAAAATTAAGGCTGGAATGCAGTGCGATTGATCATATACATGCGCTACGTTATATATTTGATTCTGGGATAAAGCACGATCGAAGGGTACGGTGTTACCAAGGTGCATATGTGCTGAAACCCTTAAAATTCCCTGAATTCATAATGCATGCATGGCTGTTGAATGTATATAAACATGCTTAACCACTATATTACAAGAAAATTGTACTAAACGCCCCCAGTGGGGCATCAAAAAGCAAAGGGGGTGGTGGGAGAGGCGCCAGCGGTTCCCCTAATCTCTCGTGTGACGTGCCTTTCCCTAGGCATGAAAACCACCTGCAGACCAACACCTTTTCGCTATTTATGCAAAACCTATAATAAAAGAGTAGCATCTATCTCATAAAGACTAACAATGTCGAAAGAAAGAACAATAAATCGGCAATCACATTGACATTTTTGGCCAGCCCCAATTGGCGTGACGGGATGCCTAGTTTCCGAATTCCAGGCTGAGTTGAGGATTCTATGTAGGCATTATACCTATCATAGAGCGTGAGCTGGATGCCTTGGAGGTGGCACCACCTCGTTTTGATCCAAAGGATGATGATGATTGAGACGTTGCTTTCGTTGTCCGGGACCCGCTGGGTTTCTTCGACGAGGTTCCTGTCCCCTTACTCTTCCAACCTCGTTTACTCCCGCCTGCCTTTTTGCCACCTCCTCTTGACCTCGCACCTCCACGCCGCGGCGGTGAAGATGCTCGTGACGATTCTCCTAGTTGCGTATGCTGGAATTGTGACACTTGAAGCGAAGAAAGCGTTTAGTTACTAGGTAAACGGAAAGGTAAAGGGGGAACTTGGGGGGGAGAGACTCACTCCGCGCATTGAATTCCGTAACCTCCGCATCTGGCTCGAAATATGCACTCCTCTCGCCTATCGATTCGCCGGTAGAATATGAATCCTCATTACAGTCGTGGAACTCGCTATCGTCGTCATCTTCTTCATCGCTGCAGAGATTGATGACGTTCTCGTGATTTGGATCAGGTACGGGAACATCTGTATCCGCGCTATCTCCACCAAGTTCTTCAAATCGTTGGCGAGATTGACGAATAAGTTTCAAAATCCATGACCCATATCGTTCAACTTTGTCTGGATCAATACCAGGGCAATCCTCGAGCTCTCGTTTGTCTGGTCTCAATGTTAGTAAAAGTTCCCCTCCCTGCCGATGTTCTCGTGGATTATTTACCTCGCGGGAAGCGGATTGCCATTTCGCGTAAATTAGCGTCTGTGAAAGGTTGGCTCCGCAAGCCCTTCTGCAGCATGACCTACAACGACATCAGTAAGGATATATGAAGTGTCACACTAGTCACACTCACCTCCTGGCATTGCTTTTTGGCATTAACCACGAAATCATCAACAATCATGCTGTGAAGTGCACTCAGTTCGCTCAGCCTATTATCCTTCGTGATCGGCGGCCCAACATCACGGCGACTCGACCGGAGTGATCGTCCGGCCTCCCGAACAGGTTCAAACCCGTCGCTATCCTCATCCTCCGACATCAGGTCACTCATCGCGGAAGATCGAGACTGAAGGTTCCGGCGACGTGATAAACTTTGGATCGGGGACGAAACATTAGTCGATTGGGGGTGCTCATCCGCCACAGCACGAACGCCTGTGCGACGTTTCGAAGAGGCTCTAGACGGCGCTTTTCTCTTCCCATTTGGCGAATTGCGGATTTGAATCATTAGCTTGTGGCGACGATTCTCATAATCCCGAGCTCTAGGACCGGGCTTGATATACTGGATCGCGAAACCTTTGCCGTTGACAACGTTTTTCTCTTCTAATGCGTCATCAGTTAGGAGTCGCTGGAATAATCTCTGAACATCTCCAGGATCGAGATCCGACGCCATGCCGAATTCTTCGAAATCTTTGTGCGACCTATCCAAGTACTTCCTAGTTGTGCTTCCCCTGAAGATATCTGCACAATACAACAGAGTTACATGGCGATCACTGAGACGTTTCACCAGCGCCACTGCAGAAGCAGCATACTCGGTAAAATCTCGTGACTCAAATTTCACCCCTGATATGCAATTGTCACAGCAGCGATTGCAATTTTCACGTTGAAATCTCTCATTGAAGTATGCAAGAATTTGAACCCTCCTGCAATCGCTTTTGTTTTCGCAGAATTGGATAACATTTCGTAGCATTTGCCGTTGTCTGGCTTTCTGTTCGGGGCTTCCCTCCGAGGTATCAATCATCCGACGTAAAGAGCTTGTGTCCTGATACCCGTAATATAGATAACAGCCCGATCGTTTGCCATCACGACCAGCCCGCCCTGTCTCCTGATAATATCCTTCTAAGCTCTTTGGGATTGTGTGATGAATCACAAATCGAACGTCTGGTTTATCAATCCCCATGCCAAACGCGATTGTAGCCACAATGACATCGTACGTCCCGTTCTGCCAGTCTTTCTGCACTTGAGTGCGGACTTGGGAGTCCAAGCCGGCATGGTAATGAGTAGCTTTGATTCCAAACTCACTACTGAGACTTTTAGCAACTTTCTCGCAATTTTGCCTTGACAAGCAGTATACGATTCCCGACTGCCCGGAATATGAGTTCCTGATGGTTTCGGCGATGCTCTCGATGACCTCCTTGCCTTTACCCTTGGGTCGCACCTCGTACATAAGGTTCGGTCGATTGAATGACTGCAGGAACACCTCGCAGTTCTGCATTCCGAGGTTATGTATAACGTCGACTTTGACATTCTCCGTCGCAGTGGCTGTAAGAGCCATAACAGGAACACTCGGGAATTTGGACCTAACCTCACCCAACTCCTTGTAATCTGGGCGGAAGTCATGGCCCCATTGACTGACGCAATGAGCTTCATCAATAACGATGCGGGCCAATTTTCTTCTAGAGTGAAGGCCTTGGAGCGCGTTTAGCATAACCTGGCTCTTGTTGATCATTTCCGGCGTGATATAAAGAAGCTGAATGAGCTGCTCAACCTTGTCACTCCGCAGAGCCTGGAACAGCAAACCACGTTGATCCTTTGTCATCTCGCTGTTGATCAAAAACGCTTGAATATGGAGCTTGTGGAGATGCGACACTTGATCTTCCATGAGACTAAGAAGCGGAGAGATAACAACAGTAACACCCCGCGTACGACCGCTACTAATAATGGATGGCAACTGGTAACAAAGAGATTTTCCACCACCAGTGGGCATCAAGACGAAGGCATCTTTACCGCCCAAAGTCGCGTTGATTGCGTCAAGTTGGTGGTGTCGGAAACCACGCAGATGAAATCGGTCTCGTAGCGCACTCTTGACATCCTTAGACCAAGGGTGGTTCATCATGGAGGAGAGGTTATCAGGGTCCTTGGTAGTGTTCTTTCGGGTGGAGTGTGGGCGAATCGCATTCCCAGTTGTTTCGCGAAAGACTCCGCGACTTTCGAAAGGATGGGCGTCTGCAGAATAAGAGCACTGGTTTTCAAAGTGTTCCGCGGCTTCAAGCATATCAGCGTCATCGTCGTCGGCGAAATTGACCTCGGGAACGGTGGGGGTTCCCATGTTTCGAGAGAAATCTCCTGCATTATCTAGCATGTCGTCATCGTCATCAAACGACAGGTGGTTGTAGCTTGACTCCGACAGATTCGGATTTTTAGATGTAGAAGTTTTGGGTGGAGGGGTTGCAGGTCGTGCAAAATTATGGTTCTGGACCCTCGCTGGAGATTGAAATCGGGAATCGTACGTGTCCGCCGCATGATAATTTGTTTTCCGATACCAACTTTCATCATTGCTCTGAGTCCGCAAGGAGTGGCTTGTAAGATTTGAAGGCAATGATTGAGGAGGGCGAGATACACTATAACTAGACGGATCCGGAGAGTGAAGTCGCGCAGGTTCAGTGTTTCGGCTTGGAAACTGAGTGCCAGAAATTAAAATATTTTGTTCTGGGGTTTGGACAATGTTAGAAACGCTGGCGCTGTCGCTGTTGAAAATATCTGCTACCTGAATTAGCTCTAGAATGCGAGATTCTCGCTGGCGAAGTTGTTGGGTGACGTTCCGAGCATCCTTGAGATAAGTCGACGATTCCGACAAAACAGTGTCCAGGTCCATGCTCTGGACGATTTTAGTCTTCAGCTCGGATTCTTTAGCTAGTAAGAGGTCATAGCTTGTTTTCTCCATCTGGAGCTCCTTGATCGCCGCAATTCTGGAAATCAGAACCTTATTCTGAGTAGTCAAGTCCGATGTGTCCAACGCTTCCAGAGCTCGCTGGTATGCTGTCTCCGCATTCTTTGAGCGTTGACGCTCAAGGTTGCCAATAACATCAGAGAGGAACTCTGCAGGCATCTCTATGAAGCGACGAATGGATGGGTCTTGGGATCCCTGCTTGCTGGAGCTGCCCTCAAAAGGGGCAGTACTAAAAATGGCGCTGCTGCTTTCTGATACAGTGGCGGCTCTCACCGGAGAATCTCGCCGAAACGGAGACGCAGTAGAAGAACCGCGAGACCCATTTTTCAGCTGCTCCCGTTCTTCTGAGATAAATGCAAGGTTCGGCTCGCGCCTTTCCGGTTTATGTGACTCCTCGTGCAAGGGAAGTTTGGGATAAAGCCCTTCCTCGTTAACCCGGGACTTGTTTCGCTGAGGGCTAGCTTCATGAAATACAAACATATCCTCGTCCTCAGAATCGTCGATAACACTCTTAGGAAAGAGCTTGGACGTTTTATGATTATCTGCCGAAACCGCACTGTGTTCAGTTTTGACGTCTTCTGGTTTCCAAAATACTTTCGGTGATCGAACCCTTGACGAAGGGGGTTTGGGCGAAAGAAGGTCGGCCTCATATTCTTCGCTTTTCCTTTTCTTGCCCCGCTTCTTCAGAGGTACTGAGCGGGAAGCGGAATCTTCCCTCCATATTTGTTGCGGTTCCCCAAACACTTCTATTGTCCCAGAAGAGGATGTATGGTGGCCTAGATCACCAGTCAAGTCCACAGAATCTATTTCACCCAGTTGAAGTTTCGAGTCGGTATGCTTTGTTGCCGTGCTGGCCCGTGGCGTGCAGGAAGCGCTTTTGGGAGGCGGGGAATCCAAGAATAAATCATCTACCACACCAGTTAATATAAACTGTGTCAAAATAATAATACCAATATAGGGTCGTGCTAACCGTCAAAATGTGAACGTGATTTTGGGTTATCTTTTCGAAGATTTATCCTAGCTTGGCTTGACGTGGTTGGCGTACTCGGAGCGGGAAGAAAGCTGGAGTTCAGTCTACTCAACAGTCGAGGCTTCGGTGTAGACTGAGGAGCGAATTGGAGTCGTGCCATATCCACATCCGAGTTCAATCCATCAATTCCTCCTCCCTCGTTGGCGGTATAATTTTGCAAGCCAGAGTCGACATTTAGAGGCTCGGAAGGCGAAACAGCTGCAAGGCCGGGCGAGGGAGGCTCAGTCGAAGAGCCTGGTAGGTTGACAAAGCCCTGCTCAATATTTTGCTCTCTGCTGGTATTTCGCGTCTGTTGCTCCAAGGAGGGATATAGCAGAGGGCCGCGTTTGAGTAGCCAGGGTAAATGATCCCCCAGGTTATGCTTGGTCATAGATGCACATTACGCATGGTTATGGCCCATAGATCGGAGGTGAGGGTTGTCAGGTTGGAATTTGCTGGAGCTTATCCTTGAACTTCATCAGTTTAGCATTCCAGTTTGGTGAAATTGATGTTGACGTCGCGCCCTGAGGGCGAGGAAATCGGTGACGCGCTGCCACGTGATCTCAATGAGGACCATGATGAGTAAGCAAGAACTTCCGACAGCGACTTTTCAAAATGAGGGGGGTTGACATCGAGACTACTGTGAACGAGAAGAGATCCAGGACAGAGAGCCGTAGATTTGATTTTCTCTGGTCATAAGGGTCAGACCATTTATCTGATAATCATATCACTTTCTCTCTGCTTAAAATCTGGAAGTGAAAGCGACATACAAAAGACCCCATCATTCCTTGTGAATCCCCCCACCTTCGGGGTCATAGTCTGAGTTTTTGCATCTGGACATACACACCTGAGGGCAAAAGTTACAAGATTCGAAAGATATTTTAAAGATGGCTAAAAAGGACAAGAAGTCCAAGGCTGCAGAGCAAAAGGCTCGTGTGGCCGCGAAGCAGGCCAAAAAAGCGGCACAGAAGGAGAAGAAGTCAAAGACTAGAGGGCAAAACGATGACAGCGATGCCGAAGACATTGATTTGGACGCTGTCCTCGCAGCATATGCAGAGGAACAAGCAAAATTCTTGAAAGTAACTGAGGTTACAACTGCACCACCTACGCCCCGCTCCTCTGCAGCATTGCTCGCTTCTCCGTCAAGCAGGAACGAGATTCTTCTTTTCGGAGGCGAATACTTTGACGGCACTTTGGCTACCTTTTTCAACAATCTTTTCGTCTATCTAATTGATAAGAATGAGTGGCGCGAGGTTACTAGTCCTAACACCCCCCTACCTAGAAGTGGCCATGCATGGTGCCGCGGTGGGAATGCGGGAGGTGTTTATCTCTTTGGAGGTATGCAGATGTCATTTTACAGTCAGTTTGTATAATCAGTGGCTGACTTACCCATGCAGGAGAATTTTCATCCCCAAAGCAAGGCACTTTTTATCATTATAATGATTTCTGGCACTTGGATCCTTCAACTAGAGAATGGACTCGAATAGAGACAAAAAGCAAGGGCCCTCCTGCCAGGAGCGGTCACAGAATGACCTATTTTAAGGTAAGCGCAATTGCTTATTTACACTGAGTACTTCTATGGGATTCTAACTTTCCGTGTAGAACTATATAATATTGTTTGGTGGATTCCAGGATACCTCGCAACAAACAAAGTACCTTCAGGACTTGTGGATATATGATTGCCAAAAATACGTATGGCACAACCCGATCCTGCCACCAGCCTCTCAGAAGCCGGATTCTCGCTCCTCCTTTTCCTTTCTTCCACATGAATCCGGTGCGGTTCTATATGGCGGATATTCTAGAGTGAAGGCCTCTACGGCAGTCAGTAACAAGCAACAGAAAGGCGGTGCCCAACGCATGACACTTAAACCAGTAGTTCATCAAGACACCTGGTTTCTACGTTTAACACCACCCGACGCCGAAGCCCCAGCCAATGCAGTACCCACATTCCGCTGGGAACGAAGAAAGCGACCAGCTAATCCGCCAAATCCTTCTCGTGCAGGCGCCACTATGGCCTTTCACAAGGGTCGGGGTATCTTGTTTGGCGGTGTGCACGATGTGGAGGCAACTGAGGAGGGCATTGACAGCGAATTCTTCGATAATCTTTATACATGGAATACAGACCGAAACCGGTTCTTCCAGACGGCTCTACGCCGCCCCCGCACCGGTGGCAAGAAACAGCAAGCTTCCCAGGCATCGAAATCACGGAATCGAAGCAAGGCTGATGAAGAGGAGCTTCTTCGGAATCTTGCGCTCCTGGAAGCCAAAAGCGGAGTGGTCCGTGCTGAACCTGAAGAGATGGATATAGATTCTCCTGAGAAAGAGGAAGAAGTCCAAGAGAAAATCGAACTCCCTGTTCGTTTCGAGATGCCTCATCCGAGATTCAATGCTTTGTTAACTGTGCAAGATGACACTCTATTCATATTTGGTGGAACGTTTGAGCGTGGGGATCAGGAATTCACTTTCAACGATATGTATTCAATCGACCTGGTCAAGCTCGACGGCGTGAAAGAAATATTCTATGCTGAGCCTGAGCGCTGGAATGAGGCTATGGAAGATGATAGTGACGAGGAAGAAGACGAGGACGAAGAAAGTGACGAAGAAGAGGATGAGGATGTCGACATGGCGTCTGTGTATGCTCCATCTACGGCGCCAACGGAGATAACTGAACCTACACAGCTAGATACAGAAACGGAACAGGAAACTGAAGCAGCTGTGCAAGACTCTCGGCCTCACCCAAGGCCATTCGAGTCACTGAAGGACTTCTTCCTCCGAACCTCTATCGAATGGCAGGATCTGTTACTGGCGAAGTTGAAAGAGCGCTTAGATGGTGCTGAAAAATCTGTAAAGGAAATTCGGAAGGAAGCGTTCGATATAGCAGAAGACAAATGGTGGGATTGTAGGGAGGAAATCACTGCGCTTGAAGATGAGCAGGAAGCGGCTGGTATCGGTGAAGTTGTTAGTCTGGCGAATAGGGGACAAGATGCTGCATCTGGTGGCAGACGAAGATAAGGCTTTCATAGAAGATGTATGCTATGGAGGCATATACTGATTGATATTATTGATAAGCATTATGCCCAACATCTATCATCTAGCTAAAATATATATCCTTGGTTATCGTGATCCTAGGTCTTTCTTTGACGATTCTCTATCTTCAACGTCTACTTGGCAACTTCTTCCAACACCTCTTTAACAATCGCAAAATCCTGCTTCTCATTCACCCTCCAGTTTGATATCGCGATCCTACATGCAGGCTGTCCCTCCCAACTAGTCCCAGAGACAAAGACTTTCTCGGTCGCATTTATCCTCTTCCCTAGTTCCGCATTCAGAGCCTCATCTTTTGCCCTGAGTAATACAATCACAAACGTATTCTCTAACAGTTCATCTCTCGATTGGCCACTGGGGAGCGTTTCGTAAGCAGGATGATCAAACACCCAGCCAGCAATCGACCGAGAGAGCCTAGTCTGCCGCTCCACCATATCTCGATACCCGTCACGCCCATAAGCAACCAGGCTCGCGTAGACCGGCAGCTCTCTAAAGCGCCTCGAATTCTCAATCCCAATATTCAGCGGAGACGGAATAACACCCGTAGTACTACCGCCACTAAGATACGCCGCATTAGGATTTCTAAAAACATCCTCTGCGAGATTCGCATGACGAGAGAAGAAAAAGCCACAGTCATAGGGAACGTTAAGGAGTTTATGCGCGTCCCCAGTAATCGAATCTGCGAGTTCTATGCCCTCACAGCCCTTCTTAATACGCTCAAACTCCGGGCTATCCTTCAGCACACGTCCAAATATGCCAAATGCGCCGTCGACATGAAGCCAGGCACCGTACATGTCGCAGAGGCGGCGAATCTCCCTAGCTTCCTCTATCCCTTGGGTGACGAACCAACCAGTATTCACTTCCCCATAGGACATGGCCACTATACTTGCCACGTCGGGTCTAGCCAGCTCCTCCTCCAGTCTCTGCAGGTCAAAGATAAGCGGGTGACCTTGAGCGGGGATGCTTTTGACATTTGCCCGGCCGATTCCAAGTATCCCCGCAGCTTTTCCCAGAGAAGAGTGCGGTAAGGTTGATAGGACCTGGAGGCCCTTTAGACCTGCTGCATGCATGACTTCGATAACTCCATGCTCACCAGCACTGCGTAATTCGCCTCCCTTACGCTGCACAGCGTTCCGCAGAACGTATTCCCGACCACAGGCGAGGCCTAGGATATTGCTAGCTGTCGCGCCCGTGGTTGTAGTCGCGTGCACCCAGACCTTCCGGTCAAGGTTAAACAAATCCAACAAGAGGCCAAGCGCGTAGAATTCTACATCCGTCGCAACAGAGTGATCAGGCAAGTGGACTTGAACATTCTGATCGTAGGCGGAGACAATATTATCTGCCAGGAGTGCTGCAGGTGTCACCCCGCCAGTCACGAAGCCGTAGTAGTTGGGCGAAATGCTGCTAGCATTTAGACCAGGAACAATGTCATCGATAAGATGGTTTCTAGTCTTGTCAAATCCGAGCCCGGCTTCTGGGAGGGAGGAAACCAGTGATTCTCTCGCTCTAGATAGCTGTTCAACCGACGGGAGGATTGTTGAATCCCAAGGCTTCAGAGCAATGTCCCAGAGATGCTTAGAGAGTTCATGGCCAGCTTCTTGTATGCTTTTATCGGAAATTGTGTCCATTCTGTGGCTAATATTTCGACCTTGGGCCTTTTGCAAGAATTGGATTAGTTTTGGAGAACGCGTATATATGAGTCGAACGTTTAATCTCCATGATGAATGCCCACCCTAAATACTACGTTAGGTACGTAGATTGTGAATCATACTACCCAACTGCCCCACCAAAGGAGCATGGCCTACATACCTTCTAGCGATGATGACATATCCTGCCTTCTAGAGAACGGATACGAGGTGCATCTCGCGAGAGTAAGAGTATAAAGCCAAGGTAATTCAACCAACCTAATTATTAGTCCTTCTTCCGCTGGTAGTATATAGTATTTGGCCACTACCCACTACATACATAGTATGTATCTTCGATATGCCGCACTAGAACAGCAGCGTGGTGAATATTAAATCAGAGCAACATGTTATCTGCTAGTTACGTATATACTGCCCAATAATCCATGAAGACATATAGATAGAGAAGGGAGCGGCATCAGCGCTGAAACTTGAAGTGTAGGGGCGTCTGTCTGGGAGGAAGGTGCAAGTTCCCATTGGTCACCCGAGAATTCTTGTGTTAGTGGGGATGTTACCTTCCAAGATTGTTTGCTGCGACAGACGTCGATAGTTTCAATTCTATTCACTCTAGGGATAGTACCGTACGAATTTGAAAAGCATTGGGCGCTGACTTCCTAGGCGAACTTCTTGCTGCATATATACGTGTGTACTGCGATTGCATCCCTAATAAGGACAGTCATAGGCGCAGCAAAGAGAGGTCACTACCAACAGAGGATTATACAAGTTCTTACTACTCCGTACCTCCTATCCAATCTTGACGGCCTCCGCTGCAAACTAAGAGAACTACCGCCTATCAAGTAATGATGGCTACGATTGCAAATTTAGTTAGCAAGCGGCTACACTATGTCCCGGGTCTGTAAACAAAGTTCCCACCAACCCCCGTCCAAGCACTTCCTTGGACAAAGCAGCATGGACTCTTGCGGAGAAAATATACTGATTCATATGAGCAGGGAGATTGGCTGTGACTGAGCTTTTCTTCGATGTTCCTGTTGACCACAGTCGACCCGACGGGGCCTCGCTCCGCCTTTTTGGGCGGAGTGTGAGACGTCGAGAGTATCCTTCGGTTGACCCTGAAAAGGAAGACAAGCCAACCCCGTATCTCGTCTATCTGCAGGGCGGGCCAGGATCGGGCTGTTCACCTCCTCAGGAGCTGAGCTGGGTTGGAACAATGCTGGATAAGGGTTACCAAGTAAGTCCTCCTGCTTCGTGAGCTGCTATGGCCTTTTGTTTACTCCAGGCCAATGTCATTGTTCGATACGCATACGATCATGGCTAATCCCGCTGTTTAGGTTCTCCTTCTTGATCAACGAGGCACTGGTCAAAGCTCCCCAATCACTGCTGCGACTCTTAATCTTCAAGGAAATGCTATCAAACAGGCAGAATACCTTAGAATGTTCCGTGCGGACAGTATCGTGCGGGACTGTGAGGCAGTCCGTTACTGCTTGACTGCTGCGTATCCTACGGACAAGAAGGAGTGGAGCATACTCGGGCAATCATTTGGTGGATTTTGTGCGGTCACGTATCTTTCCAAATTGTGAGTATTCCATGCTTAGTCTATTTTGAACAGCGCCCGCAGTCCCGCTGATACAAGCCGCTCACCTTTTCTGTTCGTCATTAAAGCCCCGAGGGACTTCGAGAAGTATTCATCACAGGTGGACTCCCGCCTCTTGTGAAAGGGCCAGATCCTATTTATATGCGCACCTATGGTACGACCTTTTAGCATCCCCAAGGCTAGTGTGGCCAAGGTATTGATAGTTTTGAACAGAGAAAGTGCTGGAACGGAACGAAGCATTTTACAACAAGTTCCCAGAAGATGGCCCCAAAGTGAACAGGATCGTAAAAAACTTGAGAGAGCGTGAAGTCCGTCTACCTGGGGGCGGAGTTCTCACGCCTGCTCGATTTCAGCAGCTGGGGCTTGGCTTTGGGATGAAGGGTATGGCAGCATTAACACATCATCTTCATCCGAAATGTGCTAACATTATTGCATAGGTGGGATTGATTATGTCCATGGTATGCATAGGGCGGGAAAAACACTCTTTACGGTCAGGTATCATACTAACAACACCTTTGTTAGAACTTATCTTAAGGGCGGATACCGACCTAGAAATTTTTGGGTTCCTCACTACTCCGACATTGGCGAGACTGGGCAGTGCAACCACGATGGACAACACCATACTTTACGCTGTTTTGCATGAATCTATCTACTGCCAAGGGTAAGCCATTCCTTGTTTATTAAATCGGCTGATGGACACTAAAGGATGTATAGGCAAGCATCAAACTGGTCTGCTGACAGACTCATCTCGAAATTCGATCACTTTCACAACGAGGGTAATGAATCTGGCCAGTTCTTTTTCACAGGGGAAATGGTAAGCTGATGCTGACGACATATGGGCCCGCGTCATCAACTGAAATACTGATGTGCTACATGGACAATACAGATCTATCGACACATGTTTACATCATCCCCAGAACTTATACAAGTCAAAGAGGCTGCCGACATCGTTGCAACATATGACGACTGGCCAGACCTATACGACGAAGAACAGCTCGCGAAGAATGAAGTACCCGTCTACGCTGCAACGTTTATCGACGACATGTACGTGCACTATCAACTGGCCACGGAAACTGCGCAGAAAATCAAGGGCTGCAAACAATTCATCACGAATACAATGTACCACAACGCAATCCGCGCCGATTCCGAAGCCGTCATGAAGCAGCTGTTTGCCCTCCGAGACGATACGATTGATTGAGACGAGCGTAGACGTAAGGGGGGGGATTCGATTTC
This sequence comes from Polytolypa hystricis UAMH7299, assembly GCA_002573605.1. Lineage (NCBI taxonomy): Eukaryota > Fungi > Ascomycota > Eurotiomycetes > Onygenales > Polytolypa > Polytolypa hystricis. Next base: position 33,274 of record PDNA01000197.1, on the reverse strand, counting down.
CGCCCGCTTTATTATTTCGGGAAACATCAGACTACCTTTTTTTCTTTTTATAGCTACAAGGAGAAGTAGACTACATAGGACACACACAATCCCAGTGCCCTGACGCTACTACTAGCCGTAGTCTCTCCTATTATGATAAATACTTTATTTTCCCCTCTAGTTTTATCTTCTCGTGCTTCTCAATTAACGCACACGCAAACATGATAGTAGCAGATGTTTTAAAATATTATTTCATGATGCCAGGTAAAGATAAACCAAGTGTGTTGGTGGAGTAGGTAGGTATTTTACTAGGCTTAGGCAAGGGGGGCGGATGGAAAGAAGTTTTGGGATAAGTATTGCTATTTCAAAAACACCTTAAATTTTTTCATATTTCTCCTCAATCCACGCAGGCACTTAGGCGCGGAAACGAAAATGAGATCGGACGGTCTAGGTAATGTGTTTCTCCTCTCCTTCAACCGCCCCCCTCTGCTCTCGATACACACACCATGTAACTGAAAAAGCAGAAAAGCAGGGAGTTAAAAGAAACAAAAAAAACTCTTCTTGACCCTTCCTTCCTTTTTTGTCTTCTTTTTCTTCTCCCCTAGTCAATTTCTTTAAATCCTCCAGCCTGCTACTCATTTCCCCTGAAAGAAAAATGAAAAAAAAAAAGATGAAAAAAGAGAGAACAGAAGAACAATTATTACATATACTTAAAACACCACACATTTCGCATCTGATGGTATAAAAAAAAGCGCGGGCAATAAAAAAAGCAATGAAACACCAAACACCTTCCCCCCATTTTCTAACCTAGTCATTTTTCAACCCGCCCTGTAAATCATATCAGGATAGAAAAAAAAGAAAGAAAAAAACTCCAGGCGCAAGCAATCCCTTAAAAAAACCAGGAGCCGGGGAAAAAGAATTTTTTTTTTTTAAAAAAAATGAGGAAACAACGCCGCGTCCTGCGCCGGATATATGCTAGCTAAAATAAATAAAAAACCTCCCTTGGGTGCACAATGTAGGCTAAGTGAAATGAGGGGGTAGGAATATTGAGGAGGGGGGAGGGATAGTAGGAGAGGGATGAAAGGCTTTGCAGAAATGCAAAACGAAAATGGTTAGGTCCATCGTTGATGTGTAGATTGGGTATGGCGTGCGTTTTGCCGGAGAAAAAAAAAGTATGGGATATAACGGATGGGTAGTGCTCAATAATGAGCAGACTGTAATAATGCTACACTGCAGGAGGGGCGCCCATGGCGAATGCTGATGCGGCGGATCCATCTTCGGGCTTCATCGTGCCGTTGAGGAGTGGACACAGTCTGATTAAAAGTTTGACATATTAATAAAACCGCTATTTAGTAAGATGGCAGAAGGGGAGAGAAAAAAGGTAAAACGTACTTCTTGTTGGTCTTGATATGCCCAACTTGCCCGCAATTTGCGCATTTCCGCTGCGTACCGCCTTTTGCGGGGGCTGGGCCTGCACTGGGCGAGTTGGCGGCCCCGGGAGAGTCGACGCTGTCTGATGTAATGCCCTTTTGTTTTTCGCGGGCGTGGCGGCGCTCTTTGTTGCGCTGTAAACGCATGAGTTCGTCTTGAAGGCTGTGGATTGAAGATGGGTTAGTAAAGCAGAGCATGACGGAGGGAGAGGGCGGGGGAGAAGAAGAGGGAACACGAACTATTTCATGCGGCGAGCATCTGCCTCGTGGTCTCCTGTGGGCTTCATATCGGCGAACCTGTACATTATTGTTAGCTTCGTCAATGCCTTCCAAGCCTAACACAGAGAAGGGAGTTACATACGCCATATCCCGGAACTCAGCTTCATAGCGCTGTTTCTGGTACTGCTTAATAACGCGCGCGTCTTTGATGACTTCTTGCACTTCTTCGATCTCTCCCTTAACATTGCGAATCCGCCGTGTTATCCTTAGGACCTTAGTTGACTGGCTTGATGTGCTCAGCCGGCTGAACTGACTCATCGTCTCGTCGTCACGGCGACCGAACGCGGGGGTAGGAGTCGGCCTGTTGAATATCTCATCTGTTTCCTCATTCTCAAGCTCGCTTTCCGGATCATCGGAATGTTCGATTGTTGAGGAAAGACTCGTCTTCTGGGCGTCCCAGATCCGTCTGATGGAGTCCTCGTAGGACTTTTGCTGTCGTGCAACATTGTAGCTATGACCACCGAGCTCCTTGAGTCTCTGAGCGTCAAGCTTGTCTTCAACACTCTCGCCAACGGCTCTGAATCCTCCCTTCATCGAAGTCTTGATGAAACTAAACGCTTCACCGCGACCAGTTGGATCACCCTCTCCATGTAGTTGCAACATAGCTTTGCCTTGCGTAGCAAGCAAGAAGTTCCGAGTCGTTTTCCAGGGAGCCAACTGCTGCTCTAAGCTGTCGCCTTCTTTGCCCTCATCATCGTCTGGCTCGTCCTCATCACGGTCGTAGCCAGCGTCATGAAGATGCTGTTGGCCAACTTGCATTGATTCAAGGAGACAAACATCTTCCGGTTTGACGTAGCCTCGTAGAACATCTGCGTCGGGGATGGGCTCTCCAGCCCGCATTTCCCATTCTTTATGTTCCTTTGAGAATTGTAGGAATTCCTTCATCTTCTGTCGGTTTTGCATATCGGTTGACTCGGGGAAATGCTCCGTGATCTCGGCAACACTGACTCTGTGGTTCTTATTCCGTCTTAAGCGTCGATAGCAGACCATCTTCAAACGATTTTTGGCAGCAGTAGTAACTTTCCTTGAATGGGGACCAGGGACATCCACAGAAGGGAACTCTTGTCCAACGACGTGCAAGTTCTCGATAGGACGGATATAATAACTCGCCCCATCAACTCCCGTGCTGTTCCGTATCACTAGGAAATCCGTGGACTTTGGCGTCTGTGGAAATATTGGAGCTCGAAACATGGCCGTCGTCACTGCAGTGGTTGTTTCTCCAGGATCAATATGGCCGAATATTGAGAACGGACTCTTGTCCTGGGGGAGTAATACAGCGGTTTCACCAATCTCTGCTTTCGGGCGGGCGTTGTCCTCCATGTTCTTCCTTCGATAGTAGTTCATAATCCGACTACCCATACCGAAGTTAGACAACATCGTCGGATGCTCTTCCGAGTATTCAAGTAACAGAACATTTGAGTTGTCAGCAAGAGATAACGACTTGGTAGAATCGAAAAGCGTTTTTACATCTTTTCCTCGATGATGCTTTCGCTTGACGTAAAGAGGTTTCTTGAAGGTTATCGGCACGCCAGGGAAAAATGACATGGCTGGTCGATGGAAAGATCGAGCTTCTTGTCTTGCAAGCTTTGTCTTGTAGTACGGCCATTGGAGACGCACAGCTGGCATGCTGTGCTCCAGGGCAACATTACCCAGGGTGCTTCTGACCTTGTTCTGATGATTCTCTTTCAACATATCGTATGCATCATCATTCGAAATGTTGTAACGTTTAATGAGACGTTTTGTAAAGCTTCCGGCGCCCTCGTTCCGACCCACAGAACCTAGTGGTTTCGGTTTCGCAACCTCCGCTTCACGCTCATCAAGAAGTAAGTGTGGGTCGTTCATGTCGATATTGATTTTGCGAGCAATTTTAGCGGTTGCACGCACTGGATCTTCAAATAGGGGTACATCGATGTGTGAATAGGCCAGGTAATCTGCAGGATCTTTATCCAACTTGCGTTTCTTAGTCGGACGGGTAGTTTCAAGCAACCAATCCTCTTCCATATCTGGTTCTTCACCATCTACGGCATCCAGCATTTCTTCATCTTCGGACGGTATGCTCGGTGTATCCCAATCGGCGCAGATATATCGTAGGTCTTGCATTGTAATACCACCGGGAAGATCCTCATCATCTATGTCCGCATCCATATCGAAGGTATCGCTGGAATTATCTGATGCCTGTGACTTTGGTGCGATAGTGACGAGGGAAGCCTGTTCCGAATCTAATGCGCGCTTATGAGCTTGGCCCGTGGTGCGAAACGCACGCTCCTGATCTTGAGCCAGCTCAAGGTTCAGCTTCGTAGGTACAATTCGCTTCGGGGGTTTCAACGGTAACTTCCCGACGTAATGGGACTTCTTCGGCGGGAGGAGTTCGAGAAATCGTGGCATCTCATCATGATCGAATTTTGGCCAAAGCGCCGCGAGGAGCTCTTCATGGTTTTCGGGGGGCGCTGGAGGGTTATCGGCTCCATACGTAGACATGGCGAATAGAGCCTGCTGAAGCTGGTATTCCCTGAAGGTGGCCGGATCCATATCGTCGGGGATGACTGGCTCATTGTCACGAAGATCGGCACCATCGGGTTTGCCAGCAATATCCTCGACTGTGTGATTAGGGAGAGGTTCCTCCTCAAATGTAGAGGTCAGATCAGGACCTTGGTCAAATGACTCCCCAACCGGCGATGAGGGCACATCGCCAAATAGATCGTCCAGTTCATCACCGGCATGTTCCTCCACAACCTGTCCTCCAAAAACATCGTCAAGCGCATTCCAGCCCTGATCCACCTCCTCCAAGTTCTCCGTCGCGACTCCACCAGCTGGTGGCAGTCCTTCCTCCTCGGGCAAATCGTCGTCGTCTATATCCTCGTAGTCTATCGCATCCTCCGCCTTTTCTCCTGGGTCTAGCGCCCGCTGCATAAATTCATAACTACTATCTCCTCCGGTTGGAGCATTCAAGTCCCGCATCACCTTGTTAAAGTCCTCATCGTCGGACTCCGCCCCGCTCGGATCCGTTGCATGCGGCATCTTGGCTGGTAGCGACCCTTTTGGCGTCGACCTTTCGGAGTGAGAAACTTGTGAGAACGAGGACGGTGGTGTCGGCATGAGAAAGTTGGTTTTGGGTAAAGGGTGGCCCTATTGCCCGGAAGGTGGTTGGACAAGCATGGAAGGAAGGCACGCGATTCTCGCTGACCAGAATATGCCCGTAAATTTCGAAAACAGCGCCTGTAAGTGTTCAAGGAAGCTTGGGGGATGGAATGGAGAAGAGCCGCGTCTTGACCTTGACTTTGCAGGTTGATGGAGGCAAGTTTGGGCAGACGCGGAGCTGCAGTAGAGTCACGTGATATCTAGCAGTGAATGGAACGACGAGTGCGAGAGACAACACTGAATCTACAAATTGTTGAACTGCCAAGGAAGTACAATAAAGAATGAGCTCTGAGTGAATGGAATGAATAGGGCAATTCATGGCATTATTTGGCCAAGTGACCCACTCACACTTGAGATGTGAACAATATACCCCTCGGTTTGGATTCGCAGAACTATCAGCAGGTCGCAGCTTTCCTGACATGTAGACATTCTCGGAACATCACCTCATTACTTGTGTACTAATCCAACTACTGTTTAAAAGCCAGCTATCCTTCCGTGTGACAATATTAGAGTTCTAAAGGTCATTATCATCGAACGTAAAGTCTCCATAATAGATACACAACGCCTTGCTGGCCCCTTCCATGCAATAGTGCATTATCAGCGCCTTTCTTTCCCCCTTAACCACAGCAGCAAGCTGCCTTAAGTCAGATGTCCGCGGTAGGAATAGTACCATATGTTCCGTAAACAGGGAGAATTCCGAATATAGCGTCCCTAGCGAATAGGGTTGCATATTCGATAGATCAAAGACCTCATCACTCCGATATCCCGGGCCTGGAAGAATAAGGACAGTAGTGAGAAAAACAGGCCATGCACTATGCAACATGAAGCTACAAATTAGATGGGTGTTTTCAACGTACCTCCCCAAGGTGGGCTGGCAAATATCACACTGTATGGAGCAAGCTCCTTCAGGTGGCTGTTGATGATTTCAAACGAGTCCCCTTCGAACCAGGTAATCTTGTCCTCGACACCATATATCATGGCATTGTGCTTTGCGCACCGAAGGACTGCTGGGTTTTTCTCGATCGCATAAATACGTTTCCACCTGTTTGATTGTGCAAACGCGATTGCATTACCGCCAGCGCCAGCAAATGCGTCGATCAGGATACTTCTATCCTTTGGAGCGGAGGCTTCCATGTGTTGCGCGATTTTACTGTATGTCGAATTAACTACATGAACAGCCCAGTAGACCTCCAACGCGAAGGAAGGAACTTACTTTGCAATCGGCTCGGGAGTCACTCCAAACCAGGCGTCGTCGGTCAGCCAGATTCCTTCGTCATATCTGGAGAATATTTTATACCGCTGGGAAAAGTAGCTTAAAAGACATGTCAGCTATGTCCATTTTATATTTACGAACAAAAATGTAAGGCCACTTACTTTTGGATATCCCAGGGGACTTCAGCCCTGCTGGAATAATGATGAACCTCTGGCGGAGGACTGTCCGACTCCTCGCCCATGATGGCGGGCTTAGAGGAAGCGGAACCGTTTAGACGTGCCATATGCTCATATTCATACTGGGACACTAGATTTGTCCTTAAGACGGGGATTATATGGCGTAGTAATGAAGAGACTTTCTCTCCATCCGTCCCCTAAGTTCTGACCCTCATGAAGAAAGCTTCTTTCCGCAGCAAATGATGTATGCAGAGCTGCAGCCTTGGCGTGTTTGCGCTGTTTGGATCCTACATCTGAGGACAGCTTCACTGTACATGGGATATACCACAGGGAATAACAGCTGCTTGAACTACTTTCTCCTTGATACAGACATCCTTAGAAACTGCAGATACGTTTAAATTGCTGAATCCTTAATCTACCGCACCTCCCGTCCATTTTGTTGAGATGTTTGGGGCTTTGAACCGGTTCATCAGTCGCCTAGACTCCGACCCCTCGGCGCAATACCAGACCAACAACAGCGGAGAGAACGCATATGGGTTCCAGGTCCTACGAAACAAAGACCCGCAACTACCTCTAGAGCCGTGGTTTGACTTTATAATAGGGATCAATGGCCATCCCATAGTATGTCTGCCGCTTTGCTACATGACATAGACCCCCACCACATTCGAAACGGAACTCAAAGTTAACCTTGCGACGACAGGACGATCCGGAACCGAACCTGTTCGCAACCGAGATACGCAACTGCGCTGGCTCAAGCGTATCGTTTGCCATTTGGAGCGCAAAGGTATATATATATTCGAAGAATTTTTTTCTTTCGTTTTATAAAGATGGACCGATTGCCAATTCCCTTGTGCGAATGCTAAACCTTTATTTCATATTCAGGGCCAACGAGCGCATACTGTTACCATTCCTGTTCCAGCATCAAACCCATCGCTCGGGCTTACAATACAACATGCACCTCTCTCTTCGTCGCAGCATATATGGCACGTCCTAGATATCCCTTCGCCGCTTAGCCCCGCCTACGTCGCAGGCCTTCTGCCACACTCAGACTATATCTTGGGAACACCGAGCGGGACGTTACGTGGAGAGGCAGCGCTGGGCGAATTAGTCGAAGACCATCTGAATAGAAGTTTGGTGTTATGGGTGTATAACAGTGAATTTGATGTTGTTCGGGAAGTTGAATTGGTTCCAAGGAGGGGGTGGGGAGGAGAAGGTGCGCTGGGTGCGGTGTTAGGATACGGCGCGCTGCATAGATTACCTGTTGGTCTGGGCGAGGAGGTCCAACAACCTGGAGAGGTTGTTTTCGATACAAAGGAGCTTGAGCAGGTTAGCGGGCCGGAGGGTGACTCTGCTCCTCCCCCCGCCGCCGGCGCCGATAGAAGCCACTTCTTGGTCCCTGCCGATATGTTTTCTCCGCCTCCGCTCGCACCACCAACAAGTAAGCCAGCGAGTCCAGCCACTACGAAACACGGCGGCCGGAAATCCCGTCACGCACATGCCAATGCGGTGACATTCGATGATTATTTCCGTGAGAGTGAACAGAAGAGCAGAGAGGAGGATTTTGTGTCCCCGAGACATGGCTCTCCTGCACCACCACCCCCACCACCGCCTAAGGCAGGTCAGGCGCATGTGTCTCCTCCGCCGGCTGCTTCTCCTGCTGTCAGGCCAGCGCAGGCGGGAGAGTCGTCATGAGCTTCTTGTTTTTCGGTATACATAAACTTTGATGTGTAGTTTTTTTTGTTGTTGCTTTTGGCGTATGAAGTTTAATAGTAGTCCACGACCATACCTTGTTCGAATACATTGTTTATTTAGAGCTCAATATCTTATTTTAGAACCGAGAAGATCAACCTCGGCCTTTGCCGCCTATCATCGCGGATCGACCATGACAGCTCCGAAACGAGGTCTAAAGCTTCATAAAGTAGCGAATAGTACAAATGGAATTGATCAGAATACACTAGCCCACGAGTGAGACAGGGCATATCAGCGAATATACATGGGGGAAAATATTTGTTGGTAGCAATCCATGCCGATGGAAATGGCACTATCTCGTCCTCTCAAACGAACTTAGCGACGGAAATGCAAGAAAAAGAGGCTCTATATCTAACAATTAAATTAGCTCATCGGCCCTTTTTGATCCAGCCTTCCAGTGTCTCTCTGCCCTCTCCGATTTTATCTTCCAACCAGACCCGTCCAAGTCCGCTGTGGGCAATAGCGGTCTGCCACGATTGCTCCGCCCGGTCACGAACGCGCACATGCTGCTCGGCCAACCCGGGCATCTTCTTCTCAAACTCAAACACCAAATCCGACACATTGCGCATCGTGATGGGCAACAGCGTCCACGCAGCGATGGTGCCAACAGCAACCGGCGTCGCAGTCCGCAACAATATACCGCGGTTCCGCGACACGATCGAGCCCGCCATCGCGGATACGAGCACGTATATGCTGCCGGGCAGAAGACGCTCGCCAGACTCGCGGGGAGGAGCTAATGAGGCGATTGTGCTTGTGAACCGGGATTCGGCGTGCAGAGCGCGCGAGAGGGCGTCGTTGAAGCTGTTCTCTGCGGCGAGAGAGTGGGCGAACAGGAAGAGGCGGGCTTGGCGGACTTGCTGGGCTAGTCGGTCCGTGGGCGTGGGAGTGGCAGGACGGGATAGGGTGGGAGGAGTAGATTCGGATGGGAGATCCGCTGGCGCGGTTGTTTCGGGGACCTCGACGGGTGGTGCCTTTGCCTCGATGGTTGGGAGGGCGTCGTCATCGTATATTGGCTTGCGGCGCTGGAGTTGGGACGTTTAGCTGCGGTCCAATGGATTCAATGGCAAGTGGGAATGCTATATTTCTCATACCCTTTCAGGTGAAGGCCCCTCTGTGTAAACTATACGCTGGGGATACAGTGTCATCCCGCCCGCTACAAGAGCGGCTCCGGTCATTGCTGCCCTCTGTGAATTGCATGGTCAGCAAGCAACTCAGGCACTCCCCCAGTCCAAACAGCGAGAGAATTGAATTGCACATACCCGTCGGAAAGCTGGATTTAATATCATTGTGCGTGTGACACAGACGACAATGACCAATTGCGTGAGTTGGGGCCGGGGGGGAAGGGAGAGAGAGGGTGAGAACGAGGAAATTGTGTTGGACCTGACGTTGCAGAAATTCAAGAGGCCGGCTCGGCGAATGTCGCTTGATCTCGGAAAAAGAGAAACAAAAAAACTTGCAGTTCAAGGACAGCTTCTGACAAAAACAACCACCTCAAAAAACCCACCAACAAGCTTTTCTCGAATGCCTTCTTGTGCTTGTTTTATTCACTCAGGGATTCCAATGATAATCTGGGAAAATGCTCAAGGTCCTTAGTCGGCAGCCATGGACTTGTCCACGATGCCTGCTTCACCAACAACGCAGCGCCCTCCAACCTTTTCGCCGGAGGATACAGACAGCGACTTCGCCGGTACACCACGATTATAAGATCGCCAGCAACAACGCTCCCGGCACGCGACATGACGACCACACGCTAGGTTTGGTGTTTGACTCCAAGCCATTTTGGCGAGAGTTTTCCCAGCGAAAAGCCGCTTCCTCCGCAAAACCGACTGGTCTTCTACAAAACGAGTACCTGACAGGGCCCGACGGATTCAGGGAGTTTGCTCTGGTGACCCTACAGAAATGTCAGGAAATCGTGTCCAAGGTACTTGCGGTGTCGACGCTGGAAGGATACAGGGCCATGGCTCGGGATATGGATCGCTTGAGTGATTTGCTGTGCCGGGTGATAGACACGGCGGAGTTTATGAGGACGAACCACCCTGATCCGGAGATCCAGGATGCGGCTACACAGGCATATGCGCTTATGTTTGAGTACATGAACGTATTGAATACTACTACAGCGCTGAATGATCAGCTGAAGCATGCTTATTCCCATCCAGACGTTATTTCGCATTGGAATGAGGAAGAGAGGGTCACAGTCCAAATGCTGATGAAGGACTTTGCGAAATCGGCCATTGACTTGCCTCCCAAGGAGAGACAAAAGTTTGTTACATTGCATAATGAGATCAGCCAACTAGGCTCAGCTTTTGTAAATGGCATGGAGCCCGAAACGCCTCAGCTGTCATTTGATAAGCGGAAACTCCAGGGCATGGACCCAGTCATGCTCAGTCGAATGCGGAAATGGACCAGTATAGTTCTGCCGCTCTATGGCTCGGCCCCCCGAACAGCGCTGGGTATGGTCCATGACGAAAATGTCAGGAGAGAAATCTACCTAGCGTACCGGACCTCATCCAAGCGGCAGGTCCACCGCTTAGAAGAGCTCCTTCGGAAACGAACGGAGCTAGCCAAGCTCGCTGGCTATCCTTCTTATGCTCATATGACATTGAGTGATAAGATGGCGAAAACCCCAGAGGCTGTCGCCAATTTTCTTACTTCTCTTAATGCCAATAACTGGCCCCTCGTTCGGGGAGAGCTGTCTAAACTGATGGCTCTAAAGCAGTCTGTTGATCCCTCTGCCTCCCAATTTCATCCTTGGGATCACTCATATTTTATGAATCGATATGCTTTTCTGCAGGATCGTTCTAGAAAGTCTCGCGCGGCGGGTTCCTTGCGTTCGTTTTTTTCTCTCGGGACCGTGATGCAGGGGCTCTCGCGCTTGTTTACGCGGCTGTACGGTGTCCGCTTTGTCCCGCACGAGACAGGTCCAGGCGAGACTTGGAACTCAGATGTACGGCGTTTGGATGTCCTTGATGAGGACAATAACCATCTTGCCGTTGTTTACTGCGATCTTTTCACACGGCCTGGCAAGACCCCCAACCCGGCTCACTTCGCGCTACGCTGCTCGCGTGCGATCTCCCAAGCTGAAATTGCGGAATCCGCTAATATCTCCACCTCTCGCCACCCTAATGACGGCATGGCTACCGCCATGAGGCCTGGAACCAAGACTCTATACCAGCTCCCGACCATCGCACTCATCTGTGACTTCGAAGAGCCACCATCTTCCGATTCGCGCCCATCCCTCCTCTCTGAGCACAACGTGCAGACCCTTTTCCACGAAATGGGCCATGCCATCCACTCCATACTTGGTAGCACAGACCTCCAGTCAATTTCTGGAACTCGTTGTGCAACCGACTTTGCTGAACTCCCGTCTGTCTTGATGGAAAGCTTCGCTACCTCTCCCCAAGTTCTGTCGCTGTATGCGCGCCATTGGGAAACTGGCGCGCCTATGCCGGAAGAAATGATGCGCAGCATGGCTAGGAGCCAAGAAGATCGCGCCGCGATGCACGGCGCCATGGATAACGAAGTGCAGATTCTAATGGCCATGTTGGACCAAGCTTACCACACCGCGGACGCAACGGAGCGCAACTTCGATACGACTACCATTTACCACCGCGTTTACTCCGAGCATAGTAGTCTTCCCGACCCGTCTGGCTCGCGGACGTCGTGGCAGGGCAATTTCGCGCACCTATACGGCTACGGCTCGACTTACTACAGCTACCTGTTCGACCGGGCGATCGCGAGTAAGATCTGGTCCGAGGTGTTCAAGGGTGGCGAGGGGGCTGTTGATAGAGACGCGGGTGAGAGATTCAAGGAGGAGGTTCTACGGTGGGGAGGGGGTAGAGATGGTTGGCACTGTGTGGCAGGCGTGCTGGGCAGTAATCATCCTGCGAATAAGAATGGGAGACTTGCTGAGGGCCGCGAGGAGGCGATGCGCGAAGTCGGACTGTGGGGGCTCGCTGATTCCTCTACCGCGCAGTGAAGGAGGAGTCATGCTGTTTGGGTCCATCGTTCTGTGGTGGTCACTTTGGTTGAACTGACGACGTATCCCGACTACCCGCAAGGATAAACCCAGCGCAGCCTCGCTGATGGGAAGTCTTTGAGGTTTTTTGAGGTCTCCTCGGGACGTCTTGTATGTACCACCAGGAGGCTTTCCTCACGGCTAGGTATTTTCAAGCACACCCAAAGGAAGCAAGCTCTCATGTCTCAACCCTCAGAGGTACATACCTTCCGTCAGTAGGCCGGGCACTGACTAGCGTGCCATTGTCGACACCCGCGGCCTTGACGCTCCTGCGGAAACCGAAGTCAGCAAAGCGTTTCGGAAATAACTGCTCCGTGGGCGCTTGAGATCGTCCTCATATTGCTCGCATCGTCTTTTGGCGTTGGGAAGGGATATATAGTATGTACGTCGTGTCCATGCCACATATATCACTCCCTCCTTTCCTCCCTCCCGTGTATATATATCATCTCTTTCTCCCGAGTAATTTGGGCAGCGGACTTGGATAGGCGCTTGGATTTGGAATATGTCTGTACACATAAACACATGTAACAAAAAGTCTGGATATAGAGTTCTAGTATCTGAGATCGTGATAACAAATAAGAAAAATGAGCATTATATTGTCATACACAACATCCCAACGTTTCTAAAAATCCTCTTATTATTACCAATATTGTTGCAGTCTTGGAGCCTGAAGGAATTTTCATCTCACTCAAACCGAGGCTCGATAGCTGTCTACCTACCTAGGTACCTAGCCTAATTAGATACCCATCTGACGATGGGTGTGTTTAGCTTTAAAACAGGGCGACACTGCGACGGAGGACACATTATTCGAACAAAACCCCTATTCAGTTCCAAGAACAAACTCCACTATTCATTTTCTCCTATTAATTATGGATAAACCATTATAATGCTAACCACAGGTACTTTCCAATATCTTCATCCCAGATATACCAGTATAGAGCAAACCCCTTGGCCTCCCTCCACTTTCTCTTTCCTCTCCCCCACCCCACGCAACGTATCCGCATTTACTGTATAAAATGCACTGTATAAAATGCCTAGACAGAGGCGCGGGAAGGGGGGGGGGCGGGGGAGGATATTTTTTGAAAAGGCCCAGTGCGTACATACGTTTACGGCTATTATTTATTTACAGATCTTGTATGGGAGTCACCACTGCTCTCTAACAATACGACGGAGTATACACACTACGCAGTAGTCTGTAATAATAATGGCTCAACGATACAATGCTCCACAGCAGTGGAGCCCACCAGCGGGGAACACACCCAAGCAGTTGGGTTTTAAACACGGGCCTTGGGTTGCTCCGACGCTTCGAAGTAAGCTGGAGACTAAGTTTTGGGCAATTCCCGAAGCAGGGGGTGGGGATTTGCTTTTTTGTGTGATTTTCTTTATCCTTCCCTTTTTCGGAGGATGATGTTTCAAAAGTGTGCGGAGGTAGTTTGATGACTAGGTAGGTACCTAGGGAGCTTAGGTATAGATACCTACCCAAGTACCTTACAGGCCCTACCTAGTTTCCAACTACGGGGTAAGGACTGTAGTAAGGATTGTAGCTAGAGTAGTAATGAAACAACATCTCCTTTGAGTATTTCAACTATTGTTCTCCTCAATAGAGAAGTTGCTTCATCATAGAGATTTTGCTGCTCTAGCTACGGTCCTTACTACCGTCGTTAGAAACCAGGTAGGGTTAGTAAAGGGACGTATCTGTATGAATGGGACATTGATCACAGCCGGCGTCCGGGATAGGATTGTGCTACTTGCTGCCCAGTTCCTTCGCCTCTTGTGCAGTGAATACATGCCGACATCTCAACTCTCCTAATTACGTTTCTAAGCATGCGATTGGGGAAAACCGAGCAGAGCTTAAGCTAGGATGAGGTTGTGCAGTGAAGCTAACGGGACGGGCAGCTTAAGCGGCGCTTTTTTGGGATGGAAAAAGCAAATCTTCATCTCGTTTAGTTCCATCTTTCTGTTGAGATAGGGCGGAAGAAAGGCAAGTAACAGGTAACTAGTCTAAATTCGTGCGCATTTTCTCCGCTGTTCCCTTTTTCCCCTGGTCCTGCCGATCGGATACCTGGGTAATTAATCGTCACCAGCAAATCCAGCTGCCGAAAACGGATATACATGCCTAGCTCACTCACGACCTGCCGGTGTGGTATTACCAGTTAGGATAGCGGTTAAAACTGAGCGCATGATGAATGGTCAATTGCTTCCCGCCCAGTTCTGAACCCACCAAGGTCTTGCTCCCATTGTTGCGGGAACTACCAGCCATGGTTCTGGGTCTGAGCCATACATTCAAGTTATTTATGTGTGCATTGATTGTGCGACCTGAGCTCCCCCATATTATCGATATGTATATATTCCGCTCGATACGTGGCACAAAGAGGGATCGCGCGAGAACCGCTCTCGCGGGAACCTTTTGCAGCGTCATTCATTCGTCCAACCCAGCTGGGATTTCTCGGAGATCGTGTTTCCCGGGTCCCCGAGACAACGGAGGGGGATTTCTTCAAGACTCAAAATTCGAAGCTCGAACCCAGCGGGATGGATAGTGGCCCCGGAATCTCAGGCAACGTACATACATATACATACATATACATATACATGATATCGCGCATATGCATTATTGTATACAGGCCGTAGACATGCATCTGCACTATGTCATCAGGTCGACGGTCTGTTGTTTACCTGTGTCTGATTGTTTGCAAAACAAAGAGCTCCCATTTCTCCTTCCCTCGAAACCTTATTATATCCTTTGTGCGGAAGCATAAGCAAGGGAGGTACTCCAAAGTTTAGCCATATTAGGAAGGCAGTGGGGGTTGCAGTTCAAGCCGGAGACATTCATCGACAAAATACGAGGCCTGTGCTGTGACCCGTTCTCCCGGGTTGTGTGCCGTGTTTCCACACCACCGACAAGAGCCTTGCCTGAGGCCCGCGGGAGAAAAAAAAAAGCCTCCCCATCGGTTATGTGCGCCCATCACCCGCGTCACGAGCTTTGCCTGTTCTTCATCAGCGTATTGCAGTCTCCAGACCCAGCCGCTTGGGAGCACTACACTAGCTCCCACCGCTTCCAGGCTCAGAGAGCGGGTCAATCGGTGAAACGCAAAGCTCCGTCCAAACCTATCCCTCGCTCTTCGGCTTGGGGCTTGCACCCTCTTTCACATATTTAGTACTTTGTAAGCTCGGCACACTCATCTTTCCTCATCTGCCTTTGACTCTACTCCGGAGATCTCTTTCAACCCCCCAGCAGCCTCTACTTTGTGGACGACCCCCTGAACAGCACTGAACCCCATCCAAATAGTGGAATTAACACAGTGGGTCTGCTTGGTCGCTAGTACGGAGGTAACAAGCTGTTCCCAAACTGGTCAGGCGCATGTACATACATGTACCACACCCACATGAAATGCTGGGCACATGAACGAAGACAACCCTGGACGCTGATTCTCTAGTGGCGCGACCGGGGAGGTGGCTGGCTGTGGCGTCCATGACCCCATCCACACTGCCTGGGCTGACATCACCTGTCCTCGAGGCATCTATTCATAAAGCGTGTTTTGAATAGTTACTCCGTACGTCTCAGAGCCGTTGAGAACCTCCCTGATCGGATCGAGATTTCGGTGTGTTTCGGGGCTGCAACCATGGCATAATAAACGCCTGAACGACGCGAGCTTTGCTCACTTGTATCATGATTCATGTATGGAATTCGACGCTAACACGGCATTAAGGGCTGGAACTGCGATCCGGGCCCCGGTCCCGCCAGTCTGGGTCGGGTGCAAGGGATGTACGCCATAGTGTAACCTGCCACTTCAGCACTGCGATCATGGTTGGTGGGAATGGTGAAGATGCATCCGCCAAAGTGGGGCTGCAGGATGCTGACTTGTCAAGTTGTAACGAGATGCCGCCCGCTAGGCCAGCAGTTGAAGTGCACGCATAACAACAGATAGGATCGGTGTTCATAACTATGAGACAACTTCACAGCCTTCAAGAAGGGGAGTTTGAGCTCGATGCAGCCCCATCCACGGTGCTAACTGGGTTTCGGATTCTGATAGCTGGGGCATTGCACTGAATGGTCTTCTTAACAGGCTGTGGCTAGCCTGTACGGCGAATACATCCCTAGCAGGGGCTTATGTGACAATATGCGATTCTAAGCCAGCAGTGCATATATTAATTACAGCTATTCTGTTCTTCTGATACCGCTAATACCTCTAAGCTTCAGCCATTGACAGCCACCGGCACACTGGCCACCTCCGACTCGAATTACAAACCCTCGACAGACCCATCCAGGCCATCCCCAGGCGCCTACTCCCGTCAGTATCGTCGTGCTTTCATCTGCGAGTCGTGTGGGCGGCCCGAGCAGATGGATACACAGAGTCCTTCATGGCCGCTGCAGAGAAAATTACCCGTATCCTGGCTGCTGGAAACCCCAGCCGTACGGTCGAGGATCTTCGCTGTTGGCCAATGGCCTTGGGGTGCTGGAGCGAGCCGTGCAGCAAGTGAACTCTCTTGGAGCCAGGCTACGCAGGCACCCAGGCGGGGTTCCCGACAGTCAGGTTCGCCCTTTTGCACTTGTGTGGCCCAATCCAGAACCCTTGCCTCTGACGGCATTTTCTGCCATGCATATCTATCTGACCTCGCGCTCGTTTTTCCTCCCCGTCCCTCTCGTCCACATAAAAATCCTTCATATCTCCCCTGTTCCTCCTTTTATCCTCATTCCTGGATAAGGGGCTTCGACTATTACCAGCTCAATAATCTTCACAGGGATCAATCCAGATACGAGCCTTATATACTACTCCGCTATAGGCGTGAATTGGCCCACCTTGAACATCTGCGACTGTCGTAAACCCCGTCATCCCGGCTCTTTGACCCGCTGACTATAGATGTATTGCTGCATGATTCTCAGCCTGAGCCAACAACCTCTGTGGATTCAGAATCTGCTGCTCCGACAAAACCCCCTGTCCCTGAGCTTTCCTCAGTAGGCTCCTACCAGAGCAGTTTCTGTCCGAAATTGCGTTTTTAAAACGCTGCATAATGCCAGCCATTTACCCTGAGCGTGGAGACCCTTTGAAACCCATAGGTTCTTCTTTGGTTGTATGTGACCATTTTCCCCCCTTAAAACTATTTCTTCCGACCGTTTCCTCCTGCGTGCGCGTTTCATGTCCTCGTTGAATTTGAAACCTACATGTACATTTTTTTGCTGCTGTGCCCATGAGACCTTGCACTTCGGAATTTCAACCTCCCGTTTCATTTTTGCGTGCTTGATAAATATACTTTATTTCATCGTTGGTGCACGGAACTAATATATCCTTCCCATGGCTCAGTTGACCTCCGACGAGTCAGCCTGTGCAAAGTAAGTCAATCTGAATCTACCTCTAATTACCTTTGCAAGACGCACACAGCATACTTACGTATCCCAGTGACTCTCACAGCCTCACATCAAGTGTTACGGATTATCCTATAGAGAATGGTCGACAATATCACCGCTATCATGAAGGATGTATGTCTAACTCCGCTATTCAATGTATGATATTCCATTTTGCTATCCTTTTTCTGACACTCTCACACAGCATATATCTATCCCAACGATGAGCGAGAAATGGACCGACAGGACATGCAATACCACATGCTCAAACTGGTTAATAATGGGCAAATATTCTTCGCTCCTCTAGACAACCCCAAGCAAATTCTAGATATCGGAACTGGCACTGGCATATGGCCTGTCGAAATGGGTACTGTCCAATCCCTTCTTTGCATCATCCCCCTCCCCCCCCTATTCTTACGATCCAAGTGACTTACATTTTCACCATTCGGACTCGATAGCCGCCTTGTTTCCAGATTCCCAAATCACAGGCACAGATCTCTCTCCCGTACAGCCGACAGATGTCCCCGAGAATGTTCACTTTCTGATCGATTATGCAATGGAGTCCGATTGGCTCTGGCCAGAGAACCACTTCGACTACATCCACACATCAATGCTGCTGGGCTCTTTTGAATCATTTGAGGACCTACTCAAAACGGCGTTCAAATATCTCAAGCCGGGCGGCTACATAGAATGCCACGATTATGACATCGACCTCCAATGTGACGACGATACGCTACCAATCCCCGACGCTAATGGGCATAGCTCCTACGGCCTCCACAACTGGATCCGTCTTCATTCAATAGCAACATCACAAATGATCAAACCACCCCGACCAATGAACACCGCTCCCAAGATAACCGGCTGGATGCGAGCCGCAGGCTTCGCCGACGTGCAGGAGCGCGTTTCAAAAGTCCCGCTCACCCCGTGGTCCCGGGACAAGCGGCTACGGAAAATCGGTCACTGGAATCAGCAGAATTGGCTCGACGGACTATCCGCGTTCTCGTATATATCCTTTGGCCCGCGCGGGCTGGGCTGGTCCCAGGATGCGATTGAGGTTTTCTTGGTGGAGGTACGGGAGAGTCTGCGCGATTTGAGTGTGCATGCTTATAATAACTTCCATGCTGTGGTTGCGAGGAAGCCAGAATAGCAAAGGAAACCCTCCGGACGTCCCGAAAACCAAAAAGAAAAAAAAAGACATGACGTCGGGCGATCGATATCTGCGAGGTATATAATGCCTATACATTCAGCAGGATATCAAACACTTCATGAACCATCGAAATGAGAACACGAATTTCATTGGTTCGGGTGGCAGGGCGTTTTACGGAGTTACTATCAAGTGAGAGGGAAATTATGCTGCATTAGTATCCAGCGTGCTTTTTTTTCAAAACATTTTTGTGCCTGTCTGCATTTGCATATATCTGTCTAAATACCTCCTTTGTTTTGTTTTGTTTTATGTGTGTTGTTTGAAAACATCAATTTTTTTGGTGTGCTTTTATGATGGTGCTGCTGTTTGCACTGTGTTATGTGGTTTGCTTCTGCTGGTTAATATCACTCTTCTCAAAGCTCCTCTTACTTACTTTCAACCCTTGCTTAGGCTGTTCCTTCTATCCTATTTTCACACCAAAACTCCTCTCAATGCCAGTTATGCTGATTCTTGCATGGAATGCTGGATTCCATACATTATACCCTATGTCAAATGGGTGGTTCTGATATGCGTTTCCCTATGTACATGATTACTAGCAAACTGAACTTACACATAGTAATCAATGTTTACACCGGCAAGACTGTCCACTGATATATGCCAGACTTTCCTCATGTAATTAGAAGGCAAACAAGACCATTCATAGAAGAACACACCTGGAGGCCTCAATATCTGTTGTGGGTGTATGTAGTCCGGAAGCTTTTCCTATTTGTCTTGTCCAGTCTAGCTGTAATGAAGGTAGGGTAGCATTGTGTATCTTCCCTACCTCGTCCATAACCATTTGATTTCCTATCCCATGTTGACTTCAATCTTTACATATCCTTCATCTGACAGCTTCAGGAAGTCGCCAGCGAAACACCCAAAATCCCGCTTAGTCATACCTGCCAAGACCGTGACCAACGCTCCGTCCCAACCACGAACATCCGCACTTCACGAATCGAGCTCCGCAAACAAACCAGCCATTGGGGAGCTCAGATCCAATTCCAAGTAGCACGAAGCAGTTCAATCCGAGCTCTCTCTATCTCCCATTTTGCCTGCCTCTTCACTACCCCAATTGGGGGCCCCGGCGCATGTCTTTCTGCCGGCATGCCCGCCGCCGCGCTCTCCAGCAGCAGCGGCCGACCGCAACAACAACAACACTCCTCCCATCCGCCGACCACATATGGATTAGCGATAGCGTGCTCGCGCAATTGTTTGCTCAATTCGCGAGCCGCGGACGTTATCAACATCAGCAGCAGAAACGACATGGAAGCTCTGTGCCTGGACCGTTGGAAGCGAATCGACGGCTTGCGAGACGGAGGGCGATGGATATTGCGGCTGCGGGATGTGGCGGAGGAGCGGGGAATATGGATATAGCGGCGCTGTTTGGGCGGTATTATCAGGGCCCGCAGAGGAACGAGGGACAGATACCACCGTTGGGTGGCTTTTGGCCGTTTAAACAACAGGGTATGATTTTTTTAGGGGGGGGTGGGTGTTGGGGGGGGTTGAGTGTCCAGATTGCAAGTGTCACTAATTTTCTAAAATAGAGGCTATCCCACCGCGCGCACAGATTAACTCCGTTGCTGTTGCTGAAGCTGATACGAGCGAGTTTTATGAACTGAGTGATCCGGATATATTTCAGGAGACACTTTCACCCGCCGACATAGCTGGACTTGAGGGGGAGTTGAAAAGCCGTATATTGGAGGCTTCGTCGATGGAGGATATTAGACAGATCATCTTTGATTTACGGCTCGATCTTCGTGAATACCCTACGCTTAGCAATTCGATCTTATGCGGCTTAATCGCTAAGGTACGGGAAGGGGGAGGAGATATATGGATTGCGGCTTGCCGGGACTTTTTGAGGGACCATTCGCTGAATATTGGCGGGGCGGGCAATTATGCGGCCTTCGTGACGAAATTCCTCATCAAGGTGCGAGTGCCAAGGGAATATGTGAAGGAAGACCTTACCTTCATCAAGCAATCACTCGCGCTCGGCCTACTCACTGTAGACGAAATTGATGCGATTGTCAAATTCATCCCAGTAATCAAAGGCGGGACCGACAAGGGGGTCCTTTTCGATTCGGACCGGGAGACACTCGTTTTTTGTTATCAGGCAATTTGGGATGGACTAAGTGCTTGTCCTGTTCTGCAAGCAAGGGACCTCAGGGGAAATACTTTGAAATTTTGGCTGGATGATCTTCAACGTGTGGCCCCAACGCCTGGTATTTTGTCTATTGCAAAGGTAATTGCACGCACGCTTGAATCAGCCAAGCTCTCGGCTTCACCTCCACTGTGGACGTCAGACTTGCTGATTCGGCGTCTCATCCTAACTATGAACCCTGGCCTAGATGGGGTTCTGTTAAAAACTCCTCGAGAACAAGATCTGTTGCAAGCACTTGACTATGTGGAAGCGGTCTTGGGCCTATTCCCCCCGGATGCGGTAGTGCGATACATTGCGCGGGTTACGGAGACCATGGTATTCTCGCCACGTTACGCTTCGATCCGGGCTGATTTGCTGCCAGCCTGGACTTGGGTACTTCGTCGGCTTGAGAACACACAACGGCTGCACGATTCAAAGGCATGGGTTGACTTGGAATCACGTTCAGCGGCAGGAAAAAACGCTACCACCGGCCTAGATTCTGAAATTCTAGATGTTTCGTTTGATCAAAAACGGCTACTACGCCTTTGGGTGTTGCGCATGGCCGGTAACACAACTCCTGCATATCGGCAAAACCGCATTCCTCTGTTAGCCGTGTTTGAAAGTGTCCTGGATAATATTTATGCGAGCTTGGACAACTCGAACGAGAAGAAGACAAAGCCTCAAACCTTAGTTCGCATGTCAGTGGCTGAACTCAGCAGTCGCGGCTTGCCAGGGACAAAGTTCGTTTTATCCGAAATCACGCGGATCGAATACATGCACCAATGGAGAGAGGAGACGGGTAGATTGGCGACAACGCTACAGGAGGAATTCCAAACTATACCGTCGTCTTGTTCAAAGGACCTCATACACGTCGCCAGCAACTACAAATTCTATACCTCGACCAGTAGTAAGGCAGATAGGTACTCGATATTCGACAGATTAGCGCGTGAAACGGATCTTTCATCCCCTACCTTGGTCGGGCGGCTGCTATACCATATCGAGCAGGGCAATCTGCCGCTGGCAGTCATGTTCCGCTTACTCCGACGACATACAGCTTTTAAACTCGCATTATCGATGACGGGAACGCATTCGCACGCTCATATACCAACCCCTCGTTCCCACTCCTCCTTACCCTCCTCCACATCTAAAGTCTCCTCCTCGTCTCCCACCACCACAGCCACACTCTCACCCCCCAACAACCCAACCCCCCAACCTCCTCCAAGCACACTAACCCACCCTTCCCCCACCGACTGTCTCGACACCATCTCCCTCCTAGCCATCTACATATCCTGCTCCACGCGCCTCACGCCGCGCATGGCCTGGCGAAAAGTGCACTGGTGCTACGCCTTTCTACACTCTCGCGGCGCACCCATCCCTCCCGCTATCGTGCGCGCTTTATACCATGCTGGCGTCGTGCGGTATCGCGAAACGGACCAGCGCATTGCAAGGAGGAAGATGGCTTGGTTGGTGGGGCTAGTGAGGGAGGTGGAGGGGAGGGAGGTGGCGGATGCGTTGGCTGAGGAGCCTTTTTATGCGTGAATGAATTCTTCCCGGGGGGTGTCTGTTTTGTTTTTTTTTGGTTTGGTTTTTGGAAAAGAGGTGACTGTGTGCTAGGCTCCTGGGAGGACTTCTTGGGTAGGATATATATCATCTAAGATGGAAGATAACATGAATCTTCAGACCTCTTTTTAAAGACACTTTTGGCTTTACATCGATATGCATCTATACGCTTGAACGAACCGCCGTAATATACGTAGGGACTCATTTTATTACACGACTGACTACACACCACGTACGCAAAAATCGAGAAGAAAATGAGGACATAATTTCAAAGGCAACTAGCATAGACTACAGCTCTAAGCAGGGTAAAACCGCAGACGCAAGACAAAAAAAAGACAAAAACAAAGCTCAGATTAAATTAAGAAAGAAAGAAAAAAATTAGAAGCTCAACTAAGAATCAACATCCATCTTCTCCGCGACGCCGCCCTGCTCCTCTGTCCCCAGCTCCTGGACAGTAATATACCTCCCAATCTCGGCCTTGGTAATAACCTTTTCATCCAAATACGCGGTCGTTCCACGGGGGAACATATAGCTCCTCTCCTTCTTCCCCCTCTCATTTGGCTTCATATAATTCCTCAACAGCTTCGCCGGCAGCCCCTTTTCAATCACACACACATCGACATTGCTGCCAGAGCCCAAATCATTGAAGATACCAGACTTGATAGCCTTAGCGCAGAGATCGATGGCTTCTTTGCGCGTCAGGTTGGGCTTCCAGGTCGTTTCGAAGACGGACATGGCGGCCAGGGAGCCAGAGCCCATGGTCACGTAGGGCAGTTTATCCGTGCTACCGTGCGCGTGGACGGTGTAGAGGCCGACACCTGTGGGATCGACGCCGGCGACGACGAGGTACGCGCCGATGTAACCCTGGTGTCGGAAGAGGTGTTGCTTCAACATGGTCATGGCGGTGGCGACGCGTGGAGACCGCCCTGTCGAGAGAGAGTGCAACTCGATGTTGGAGCTGATGAGCGCGGTGGTGAATTCCGTGTCTGCGGCTGTGCCGGCGCCGGCACACCAGATTGATGGGGAGATGTAGTGCAGTTTCTCGCAGTTCTATAGGCATGATGGGGATATGTTAGAAGGGGACTCTTTTGGTTTAAGGATTGAAGGGGGCCTAGGAGTTACCTTGTCAGCGACGATGGGACCGCTTGTAGCTCTGGTATCAGCGGCGATCTGGGTGTTGTGTTAGCGTATGTTGCATCAGCTGTGGCATGGGAATGCTGGGGGGAGAGAAAGAACTTACCACCACGCCGTTGTCGAATATGCATCCTACAATGGTGGTACCTGTGCTTGTGGCCTTGGGAAGAGGAACTCCCTTTGCATGGAGCGCTGCATTTCGGTTGTAGTTGGAGAAGTCGAAGCCTGGCATTGTGGATGGAGCAGGCTAGAAGGCTACGACGGGAGAGTGTGTAGGGTGTTGTATGTTTTGTCAACGGGGGGTTCAGGAGCGACGAGTAGAGTAGAGGAATGGAGCAGGAGTGAGTATGGCGGAGAGAGAAGTCGAGATGTAGAGAAGCAGAGATGTAGAGATGGAGAGAGATAGAGAGCGAAGTGACGAAGCTCAAGCTGCCTGACACGGAAGCTGTGGGTTGGGCCAATCACAGCCCGCCTAGCTGCTGCCCGCCCCAAACAACCACCTACAGTGTATGTTTGGCTGGCAGAAAGAAAGAACTGCGCGACTGATTGTTTCCTTTTCGATGCCAGCCTGAGCCCTCCACCGGCTTGATCAGCCCTCTCTCATATCCATCTCTAGTTGAACTCCTTTTTTCATCTCTCTTCTTTTCCCTTTTTCATCTCTCATCTTCTTCTCATGTCCCCCTGGACCCTCCTCTCCAGGAGCCGCTGATTTCAAGATTTTTTCTCCTACCTTCAAGCTCTTTAACCGGAGTCCGCAGGCACTCCTCCATAGTCGCTCCTTTACCAACCTGCGCACCCCTCCTCCTTCGCCTACGCTCAATGTGCCAAAGACGCGATACTCGCTAGGCTCCCGCTCTGTTTCCGCAAACGACGAAGTGTTCAGGATGGCCTTCTCTTTTTCTAGCTCCGCTGGCGGCGGCGGCGCGTTTGGAGGTAGTAGTAGCGCAGCAGCTCAGAATGCGCAGCTTGGTCCAGAGCTGCAGGAGATTCAGACACAGGTAAGATTCATAAAAAATCTTTGGGTCCTTTACCTGGTCGTTATTTACTAACTGTTATTCTAGGAAGTGGGGTTCCAATCTATTGCTGGCGATGCCAAAATTCGACTTCTACCCTCCCCATGGCCCCAAGACGCTCTCCCACCCCCAACTGCTTCCTTGCTAAGCGTCGCATCATCAAAAGGCCTGCTTGTAGCTGCTGGTCCCGAAGGCCTTGTCATTGCTAGCACCGATTCTGTCCGAAAAGCATACTCCGCAGAAGCCTCTGGCGAGAGTGAGATTAGACCGTTCCAGCCGCAGCTCCAGATACCGCTCCCGCAAAAAGCGTCACATGTGGCGTTTTCCGCCGATGAGAATGTGTTGGTCGTGGCAGCTGCAGATGGCAGTGGTTTGATAGCGTACGATGTGGCGGGCTTGTTGCAGGGAAACACCCAGCCGGCGTTGACACTTGGGATGAATGGCGCGTCGCTGCGTGCCCTGGTCCCGAATCCAACCATCGCAGAGCTGTTTGCTGCGGTGACAACGAATGGAGAGCTGCTGATGGCGAATTTGAAAAGCAATCAACTGGTTCAAGGGCCCTCGGGTCCGGTTTTGAAGACGGGAGTGAGCTGTGTTTCATGGAGTACCAAGGGCAAGCAACTGGTTGCTGGGTTGGCAGATGGATCAGCATCACAAATGACGCCAGAGGGAGAGCAGAAAGCGCAGATACCAAAGCCCGCAGATCTTGAAGATAATCAACATGGTAAGTGTCACGGACCTTTGGTGTGTTTGAAGGACACAAGCTAATAATCAATACAGTATCCGCCATCTCATGGCTGGAAAATAATCTCTTTTTCATGGTTTACACCCCGAATTCCGCCCCTCCTGACGAGAAACCCCCTTCCTCCTACTATATCCTCACGCGCCAACCCCCCAATAATTATGCCTTTCAAAAACTACCAGAGGTTTGCGCACCCTTTGGCATGGACCGATGTCCTGCGACCCAGTTTATCGGCCGTCTACGCAACTTCGAACCCAATTTAAAAGATGTCTTGATAGTTGCGTCAACGCCGTCATCAGATATTGGGCTATTCACAAGATCTAGCAAGGCGCTGTCAACTGAAGTGGATGCCGCATCAATCACCGATGTATTCACTGCTACATCGATGTCTGAAGATTCACGGCGAGCAGCGGTGCCAATGACCGAGGACTTTGCGGATACGTCTCCCATCGGCCTTGCGATCGACTTGTCCAGCAAGGATGTTGTGGCCAGCCCCTTACCTGGAGAAGATATCAAAGATTCTGTAACGCCTTTGCCAGGGATTCTAGTTTTAAATAACGACGGTGTTCTTTCGTCTTGGTGGTTCGTCTACTCAGAGTCTATTCGGCAGCAGAAACCGTATCATGAGCTCATGGCAGTGAAGGGGAGCCAGCCCTCCCAGCCCCAGCAGCCATCCACCCCGGCACCTGCGCTTACACCGCAAACGCCCAAGACAGGGTTTGGGCAACCTTCCTTCGGACAGCCGGCATTTGGCAAGCCATCGACTCCCTCGTTTGGAACTCCTGCAGCCCTTGGAGCAGGTCGCCAACCCGCTTTTGGCGCACCTTCACCGCTTGGAGGCACAAAGCCAACATGGGCCACCTCAGGCTTTGGAACTCCTTCCCAACCTTCCGCGGCGGCCACGACTGGTCCTGCGTTTGGGTCTACCACTCCGATAGGAGGCACTCCAGCTGGCCCGGCCTTTGGGGCCCCCAGTGCCATAGGCCAACGAACTCCGGCTTTTGGCCAGGCTAGTTCGCTCGGGACACCCAGTGCCCCTGCCTTTGGGCAACCTTCTGGCATAGGATCATTCGGTACACCCGCTGCAAAGCCAGCCAGCGGCCTTCCATCAGCTTTTGGCGCCGGTTCGGGTGGCGGGTTCAGTTCCTTCGCTTCTTCTGGTGGGTTTGCTTCTGCCGCCGCTGCGCAGCCGTCGGGAGAGAGCCCCTTTGCCAAAGCCGCTGCTAGTGACAACCCATTTGCAAAGTCTGGGCAAACATTATTTGGTGCAACACCTACTACCACATCTACAACCACTCCTTCAGGTTTCGGACTTCCATCGAGTGGATTTGCTCTTGGTTCTTCGTTCAAGGCAGAGGAAACAACCACCATGGATGAAGATAAGCCGGAGAGGGAAAAGCCAAGTACGTTCTCAATGGGGTCTGCTTTTGGAAACATTTTGAACCTCGACCAGGAGAAGGAGCAGAAACCACCAGAACCAAAATCAATTTCACAACCGCCATCCTTGTTTTCACCACCTCCGGAGCCAGAATCGAAACCTCTTCCACCTAAACCCGAAACATCACCCCTGTCTTTCCCTCCCCAAACAAGCCTATTTGGTGCACTCCCGCGACAAGCAAGAGAGCCCGAACACGTTCCTATGATAAATGGAGCGCCCATTTCACCTCCTGAATCCAAGGAACCTGCAGCACCCCCGGCTCTCCCCAGTGAGCGTAGCCTTTCTGAATCAACCGTTAAAGTAGAGCCACCTAGCCCGCCTGAGTCGGCTCCTGTGCCAAGAATAGCTGAACCACCTCTTCCTCCAGAACCGACAAGCAGAGCTACCTATGGGCCAGGTGACACTTCAGCATCTTCGTCAAGTATCTCGAAAGGGTCTTACGAAGAAGCACCATTACCTCCAGACTTCATCCCTGTCAAGAAACCAGAACCTGCAGAGGAAGCTGTTATTGCCCTACCGGAGCCGTCTGATGAGGAAGATGAAGGAGCGGATTTTGAAGACAGCGGCGAGGAAGTTTCGGAAGGAGAAGCGAGCCCTGTAGATGAGGAACCCACAGTGCATCGCGTACAGAGCTTGAAGACATCACCCGAGAGCTCATTTGATGAAGCTGGTGCAGACAGGAGCCCCGAAAGCGATGTATTTACGAAGGTATCGCTTCCAGCACAACAGGACCAGGCACCGAGACAACTATTTGGTGAAATCACTACAGCACAACCTGTTTTCCCTCCTCCCCGTTTGCAGCAGGGTGGTCGTTCCCGTCTAATTCCCAGATCTCCCAGCCCTATTCGAACTGCGCTAGGAAAGTTAAGAGGAGATGGAATGAGATCGGCCAGTGCGCCAGGAGCACCAGGACGTGCTTTGGCCCAGCGAAAGGTTACGCTAGAAAGCTCGATGCTAACTAATCAAATCAAACCGCCACCCGAGGAACTCAAAGATGCGGAGCAGGAAGAAAAAGCCAAACTGCAAGCTCAGAGGTTAGCTTTAGAAGCGCAGCAACTTGATGAAGACGTTGAAGATGAACAGCTACGAGCTGATCTGGCGCGGCCGCTTTCACCGGCACCTACGCTTGACCCGTTCCTCCCCCACCAGGATTATACCGGTGAGAGCTTGAAGCCAGGAATTCCTGGGCAGATCGAGAAGCTGTATCGCGATATCAACTACATGATCGATACTCTAGGTATCAACTCGCGATCCCTATCATCCTATTTACTGTTCCAGGAAACCGCGAAAGAACCCGACTTTGGCAAGTGGTTATCGATGCTGCAGAGCGAATATCCGTCTGACATTTTGGATGAGCGACTTCTATTATCCGAGGTGGATAAGCTAAAGGCAGGAGTTGAGGTGCTTGATAAAGCTTTGCTACAGGGTAAAGTGGAGAGTCTAGATGAGAAACTCGAGAAATGCCAGCAGCTCTTCAGTAAGGATCTGGTTACGTTGCGTGGTCAATGCGCGAGTATCAGAAGGACCATCGACGTCCATACTGATTCGGTGGCCATTGCTTCTGCCCCGTTGTCCGCTGAACAGGCAGCGTTGCAACAGGATCTACGAAAAGCGTCTACAGCCGTACAATCAAAAATGGCAGATCTAGAAAAGGATATTTCGATTCTCCGCGCCAAGATCGCAGATTCTTCGCGACCGGACTCTGACGTCAATGGTTCATCAGTATCCCGACGCGGTCGGAGGCCGATGACCCGACCAACCGTTGAAGCGGTGACTTCTACGATAAGCACTATGACGAATATGGCGGAGAAAAAGAGCGGGGATATCGATGTCCTCGAAGCCCAGTTGCGCAAACTTGGCATCGACGTGTCGGGCGCATCGGTGGCGCAATCGCCGTCGACACGTAGTCGCGAAGCGTCCCCGTTCCTGAGCACACCCCCACCCAAACGCCACTCACGATTGCCCATGACACCTGGCTCGCGTGGGTCCGTGGACCGGAGTGCGTATCATACCCCTGAGTCCACTGGCGCGGTGCGGTTTAGATCGAGTCTGCTAAGCAGTGCGGGTAAGGGCGGCGGAGGCAATTTGGTGGTTGGCGGCGGAGGAGGCGAGTGGAAGGCTAAAGCACTGAGACGGCGGGAGATGGTGGGACATGTACGGAACGCATTGGCGAGTAGGAAGGTGCATGTTCGGGGCATGGATGAGCTATGATTTTATTGTTTGATCTATTGACGTTTCTTTTGCTTTTCTTATTTAATTGGACTAAAAAAAAGGGATAAATCAGCAATGATGGCTTTTCCTTTTTTGCTTTTTTCTCTCTCTGTATGATGAGGCGGCTCGTTTTTCTCTTTTTTTCCTTTTACTGTTCCAATTCCCTTTTCATTGGTGTCTACATTTAAATATACATATGTCCGTTATGGAAAAAGATGATCGTCCTATAATATGGCAGCTTGGAGCCTGTGGAAAGCCTTCTTATCCCATTCATGGGAATACATAGTAGCAACTGCTTATGGGAACCCGACACTGTAGTGCACCCACTTTAAAGGGACACTAAGACAATATATTATGGGTGAAAAAGCACTTTGCCTAGGGAGAATATATGGGAATTGAGTAGCCAAAGCAAATAAATTTAAGAAGATATAGAGAGAGCAGCTGGAACATATCTAGTTAATATTGGACCTAAAATACCTGAACAGCCCCCCTCCCCCTCTTCAGAAGAGATGAGCCAGGCAACTAGAACCTAGCCAAATAGGAGTATCTGAAGAAGAGTAAAATAAAATAAGGTGAACAGAGAGGCAGGGCGGGACTGAAAGCACTAGGAAAAGAGTCTTTGCAGACAGTGAATACTGATGTCCAGTCAAAAGACTGGACATTACCAAGTAGGGGAGCAGTGGAGAGTTCAAGTCCCTGATTCCAGTCTAGGTGAGCACACACCTCCCCCTACTACTAGCAATAGAGTCCCCCCTGATGCTAGGAAACAAAAAACCTGTAAAGCAAAGCTGGAAAAAATATGATCGTCCTCAAAGCAAAATATATTTCTTTTTGGTTAAGTAATTGATTGATTGTTCCGCATCAATTGCATCAATACTATTGTTCCCCTTTTGGGTCAACCTGTTTTTTTTTTTTGGTTGGGGGCTTATTCTTTTTTTTCATTTGATATCTTTTGCATGTACTCTGTAGTTTATATATATTTTATCTTTTTTTTCATTTAAATTTTTTTAATAAGAAAAAGAGAGAGAGAGAGTTTGAAAAGGAGAGAAAAATATAAGGACCAGGGGGTCTACATACATATGCAAGTTGAGCTGGTTAGAAAGAAAAAGAAAAAAAAAAGTTTCTGTGGCCCCGTCCCTGTCCCATGTTTGATCGAAATGAAGAAATCGGATTGAAAATATGCAAGATATAATAGGGGAACTCAATTAATAAGTTGCCTTGTCTCCTTTTTTTTCTATTTATTAAAGTGAAGTCTATATACTTTTTTTTTTTTGCAGTTGGCCTGCAGGAAACTTGTCCCCCTATTGGTGGTTAAGGGAAGCAGCATATTACGTATGGCTTGTTTGCTTGGGGGCTTTGTATTGCCATACCATCTATCTTGCTTGGAACCCACCGGTGATCCAGATAAATCTTCAAAAAGAAGAAAAGAAAAGAAAAAAACCCCAAACGTTGTTTACAACGGGATGAATATGTCTGGGCAAGCGGGCAGTGAACCTTGAGGGGGCGGGAGAATAATATAAACAAAGTTTTTGTTTTCTTTTCTTTTTCTTTCGTTACGAGAAAAAAGTACGGAGGATTTATTAGAGTAGGACGGGGGAGTTACGTCCTCTGCAGTTAAAAGTGTTGGATTTCTTCGCGTATTCTCTAAATTAAGCATATTTTTTAATTATTCTACGAAACGAAACCAAGAAAGTTAAAAAAAAAGAGGCGTGTGCTTTCTTCGTTCGGTTCTTTTTATTTATTAAAAGTTTGAATTGATGTAACCAACCCTTGCTTGGCTGCCTTGCATGACTTGAATCTCTCTCTCTCTCTCTCGTTCGTCAGCCCCTGGTTGCGCAGCAAGTAGAATGCACTGCAAGAGTCTTAATAGTAAAAGTAGTAAGCAGGCAGATGACAACTTTGAACAAGCAAGCAAAAGTCGGGGAGTTAATAAGCTTTAAAAGCCTGGGCGAGTGAGAACTTTAGAAGCCATGACGAATCCCCACTCCCCCCCGGCTCGACTGCTCGGGGCTCGCTGTTGGGCGTTTTTTCTTTCTTTTTCTCCCTCCGCCCCCCCTAGGCAACTTTATTTCATTATTAAACTATTCGTATGCGTGGCTTGGGAGTGGTTGGTTTATTTATTTTTGCATAGAGAGATAGGTATGGGCAAGGGGGGACAGAAAGAAATTCTCCTTTCCTTGGGAGAGGGAGAGGAGGGATGTAACGGCAGATCATCATTGATTTCCATTTCCTGCAAGGTGTAAGGTGTGTGCTGGAAATTTGAATTATTTACATAGGAACACCCCCCTCTCTCCCATCCCCCTCAGAATCATTAGTTACTATTGTCTGAATAAATAGCGCAGAATTTCCCGCGTTCTAGACAAAGACTCTAACTTGAGTGATGCAGACTGCAGACTTATTTTTTATTTTTATTTTTTGGCTCCTCCACCACACTCCCCCCCGCTAGCCCATACCAAATCACACAAACGCACGCGCGCGGGCCCGTTTTCGATTACCTGAACACCTAAACAACAAATTATTGAAAAAAAAGAAGTACGGAGTAACACGAAACCGAATAAAAAAAAACTGGATGTGATCTAAATCCAGAAATCACTCTAAACTGCTAATCCAGATGAGCTGGAATCCACCTCCGCCGCACCCCGCATTGCGTGCCGGGCAGCACCCCACTGATGTGCCCGGCGGTGGCGGGCCTCCTCCTCCACATCAACAACATCAACAACCTCGATACCGGCCACCACAAGTGAGAAACGCCACCACCACGCCTCCCCGCGACACGAACCAGCAACAGCAACAACGATATGACGATTACGCAAGTCCTCCTGCGGGCGTCGCGCCACAGCACACAACTCCATCCAGCCGCAACAGAGATGGCCGCTCCACCAGCGCCAACCCTCGCTCCAGCAGCGAACACACTCCAACTCCACCACCACCACCGCCTCCACCATCCATCGCACGCACAGCATCTCCCGCATCCACCGTCACCGGCACCCCATCAGCATCCTTAGCAGCAGGAACAGCAGCATCAGCAGCAGCAATGAAACCACGAATCCGCCGCCGCAACCGCATGATAACATCATGTCTTGAATGCCGTCGCCGCAAACTCAAATGCGACAGATGTCACCCATGCACAAATTGCGCGCGACTAAAGCGCGACTGCGTTTTCCTTGCGCCTAGCTTGGATCCGCAGGCGAAGATGAGATTGGCGGAGTTGAAGGAGAAGATGGGTGAGATGGAGCGTGTGTTGGAGAGGGATGTTGCGGGTGGGCAACAGCGGGAAGTGGGTTCGGGAGGCGTCGAGGAGGACGAGGCCGGGGGCGCGGCAGTTCATGCGGCGGGTGCGATGACTGATGTGAGAGACTCGACGGGGGGCGGCCGGGATGATGAGGCGACTGCGGCGGCGCCGGAAGATGAGAAGGATCTGAGACCTACGGCGCTGGCAGTGCTGGATGCGGCGTATGAAGATGAGGCGGATGATGGGACGCTGGATTTGGGGGTGAGGTTGGGAAAGTTGAGGTTGTCGGAGAGGATTGGGGGGTATTATAGGCCTAGGATGGCGGATGAGGTTGGTCCCATTCCCCGTTCTCTTTCTTTGTTTTCTTAAATGGGGGGGAGAGGTTGTTCTATTAGGGATTTCTTTTGGGGAATATATATGCTGATGCGCAAATGTTTCATGTGAACGATATATAGCTCACCCTGACGCTTGCCACTCTGACCTTCTCAGGCACGTCAGAGGCAAGCATCCCGCGACTGCGCGATATCCTTCCGGAAAAGAACCACTCGTGGCTGAATCCTGGGCCGACATACATCGCCCCGCTCTCGGATATGTTCTTCATCGGCAGTCAGCGCGAGTTCTCCCTATTCGATCTCTTACCCTCGCGCGTCGCTGCGGACAGGTTAATAGAGCAGTACTGGACTGCAGTCGACCCCGTCGCCAAGATCGTCCATCGTCCCAGCTTCGAGATGCAGTACGAGCAGTTTTGGGCATGTATCGCCCACGGCGCGGAACCTAGTTACTCACTTCAAGCTCTTGTGTTTGCGGCGCAGCTTTCTGCCGTCGTGAGCATGTCGGAACATTTGGTGCTGAGCATCTTTGACACGCCGCAGAGGAGTCTGGTGGAGAATTTTCAGCTAGGAACGGAAATGGCGCTGGGGAAAGCGCAGTTTTTGAAGACGTCAAAGACGCAGACGTTGCAGGCTTTGGTCATGTATCTTGTATGTCTTAATTCCCTTTATTTTTCTCTCATTGTTGCGACTTTATGTGTATATTCCTATGTGTCGTCCTGTTTTACTTACTGTTTGGACACAGATACCTATGTGTCGGCAGGAGATTTCTCGCGCTCACTCTACGCTCGTCGGCACGGCGATTCGGCTTGCAGAGTGCATGGGTTTCCATCGCGACCCAGAAGAATACGGCCTTGGAGCGATCGAAACCCACGTCCGTCGCATGATCTGGTACCAGATATGCTACCTGGACCTCCGCACGAGCGAGATGCAGGGTCCCCGACATAGCATCCGACGCGAAGACTTTTCTACCCA
>PDNA01000196.1:0-58423 GCA_002573605.1 Polytolypa hystricis UAMH7299 | reverse complement strand
ATCACAGACCCCCGAGGTTTAGTTGAGGTTCCACCCTGCTTAATCGGACAAGGTACTTTGTGACATTAGAGTAATAAGCAAGCTTGGTATATACCAGAGTGTATTCTTTAAGAGTATTACAGACTTCTGAAGTTTAGTTTAGATTCTGCCCTGTTTAATTGAACAAGGTACTTTGTAATATCTTTAGTAATTTCCTTAACAAGATTCTGAAGAATTTATAGTGTAGAAGGGAAGCCCCAGTCTGAGAGCTGATTTATATAAATAAAAAGCTCTTTCTCTTGAGTATCTGTAAGCTTCTTGCTATAGATAGAGATTGCAGACTTTTTCAAGACTGACTAGCTGGTAATATATTGTATAAGAGTAGTCTGGTGAATTCTATATTTTTTCACAATAGTAATATAATTTGCTCCTTCTTATAATAAATAATCAGCTACTGCAAGCTTGATATTCACATTATTCAACATAGTATTGAGGTTGGAAGCTTGAGGGTAGTAGAAAAAAGTAGGGTAAAAAACACATGTATTGGGTGGTAGTATGTGTTGGGTGGTCAAGCATGTTAATTATCTTAATTTTCTTTGTAGTTGTTGTGAAATCTGACTACAGAGTTACCAAATAGTAAAGAGGTGTATGAGTAGGTGGTTTGTACAAGTAGGTGGTAGATTATGTTAAAAACATCTGCATTATTGGTCAATGAGTTTGCGGTTATAGAGGTACTCGAGTATAGATGTATGTGTATGTATGGATGTATGGACAGGTACTGAGATCTGCCGTGACTCTGCTCCTCTAGCCCTTTGTGGTTTAGGCTCGGAACTCAGCCACAGCTACGTAAGCCCCGCCACGACAATGAAGTCACATGGGAGTCTCGTGATATATCCGGCTTCGACTACCTAGGTAGACCGTAGGTAGCAATAGCAACGCGGGAGGCAGCCAGAGTGAGAGAGACATCTCAACAGAGGCAAATGTTGGCCATGGACCGATTCGATATGTAGCAATGCCATAAACGAGCAATCCGCTAGCCCCCTTCTTTTCTATCGGTCTGCCTTGTGCTTTGGTTATAGTTGATTAATCTACTACTTTTTGCGTGGACACTCCGTACGCCCATTTATGAATTACCCATAATGCGTCAACAATGCCGATGTCCTATTCTCTATCACCGGAGGCAGCTTCACGGCGCTCCAGACCTCGCTATTCAGTCAGGCCATTCTACATGACGATTCTCGCCATCTCAGTCCTTACGTTAATCAGCGCTGGTCTGCATTTAACTCGCAATGCCAACCCCTCCAGATCCGGCCCTCAACTTGCTAAGAGGCAGCACAGTTTGAGCTTGAGCTCGGCACACGATTTATTTTCTCTGCAGGACAATGGGTCAGAGGTAATGCAGCATCCTTTCACATTTCATCCATGTAGTGTAAGAAGGAAATCCTAACACACAGCTTTCTTGTGATAGTGCCGGCAAGTCCATAACGCGAAAGATCAATGCGCCTTCGTCCTAGCCCATTGCGCAGACCATGAAATCGGCCTCTTCTCCTACTTGCAGCTTTATTTCTGCCGCCTCAAGAATGCGAAGCCCGTGGCCTTCTCGATAATCGCACTCTGGCTTGCCGTTTTGTTCAGCACAATCGGCATTGCGGCGAGCGATTTCCTCTGCATCAATTTAAGCACCATAGCAGGCATTCTGGGTATGAGCGAGAGTTTGACCGGTGTGACATTTTTGGCCTTTGGAAATGGCAGTCCCGATGTTTTCTCGACATTCGCGGCTATGAGCTCAGACAGTGGTAGTCTAGCTATAGGTGAGCTTATCGGGGCCGCGGGGTTTATTACAGCAGTGGTCGCTGGCTCAATGGCGCTCGTCCGCCCTTTCAAAGTCGCGCGGAGGAGCTTTGTCCGTGACGTCGGGTTTTTTATTTGTGCCGCGAGCTTCAGCTTGGTATTTTTAGCTGATGGCGAGCTACACGTCTGGGAGTGTATCACAATGATCGCTTTCTACATATTTTATGTCGTTGTGGTGGTGACATGGCACTGGTACATGGGTCGACAGCGACGGATATGGGAAAGAAACACGGCAGCCAGAACCCATTTCCATATACCTGAAAACCAGGAGCTAGAGATTGAAGAAGAGCCCGAAGACGACGACCAGCCCGTGGCCGGGCAAGATCAGCCCCTACTCCACGGCCCCTCAATCGAGGATTTCAGCGCTTTGGAGCGCGCCAATATCCCAGCTTGGAAGATCGATGCCGATGTCGACGAGGACGACGAGGTTCGTGATCGCTATCTAGCTGAGCTTCAAGGGAATATGAGGGTCAGTCGGGCACCAACTGGAGCTAGACGATCTACAATAAACCCTATCCGTCCCAGTTTGGTAGGCGCTTTGGAATTCCGATCAGTGTTGTCTTCGTTGCAGAGGTCACGGAATATAAGATCTGGCCCAATACATCTGCGAAGATATTCCGATGAAGCCGGTCTATCAGCAACGCCTGATCAACCGAACAGGTTGATTCCACGTCTTCACCCTAATTCCAGTCGCGCACGGGCAGTTTCCGCGAATGAACCAACTACTCGTTACTCTGATGAAGCACCAATTGGCCCCCAGGATGACTTAGTCGTACCAGGCCCTGCCACCGTTTCCCAACCCCTAGAGCATCATGAACCAGAGGGAGGCCCGCGTCTCCCATTTATCGTACCCTCCACGGAACTTACTACCTCGCCGTCATCTTCGGGGTTTCCTTCAAGGTCCCAAAGCCCTGTACCGCGGGATAATTATGGGGGCCAGCGTCATCTAGCACCGCCAGAAGATGATTTCCAAAATCCAAATTATTTATCTGAAGGTAGGCACTCTGATCGTGGAGCTTCGATAGCAATCTCGCCAAGAGGAGGGCCGCGGGGTGACGTACCGCCGTTGTCTCCCCGACCCGGATCTGAGTCAAACATCCCTTTCCCGCCCTACTCGGATGAAATTATGTCAATCCGCTCGCTCTCACCAACGAGGCGACTCTCACCTCCAAGTTTATCAAATGTCTCGACGTACACACAGGATCAATATATTCATGTCCCTGAATCAAAGCCTCTGAAGTGGTGGCCGTACAAAGTCCTCCCAGCACCTCATATCATTATTGCATCTTTGTTTCCCACCTTATACGGTTGGAATGACAAGACCGGATGGGAAAGATTCTTGGGGATCGTTTCTGCTCCGAGTGTTTTCCTTCTAACAATGACGCTGCCTGTTGTGGAGCCCAAGGATTCACGCTCAGACAATTCGTCAGAGCCAACGCTTGGGGCCGTGACTCCTGCGCAGACTTTAGGCCATCAAAGCCCAGACATCATCCTTTCTGGAACAAGCCCAGTACTCCACGCCCCCCAAAGAATAACAATATCGCAAGCTGACGGCCCCAACAATGTGCCTGTGTTTGGAAAACCACTGCCATCTGTTGGCCTTCGCCATCGTCAAGATTCAGAACTTCCTATTCCCCAAGCCGCAATAGATCAGAGCACGGCTCCTAAAGAATGGAATCGGTGGCTGTTGTCTGTGCAGCTAGTCACCTCGCCATTTTTCGTCACATTGACTACTTGGGTTAATCTGGACGATGATCTTAACCCCCGAACTTTATTAATTCCATCGCTCATTTCACTGCTGGTATCATGCGTCCTCCTCATCACCCTCCTCCTCACTACAAAGAGTGGGAGCACTCAACTCCCCGACCGCTCCCGACCCTTTCTCGCATTCCTAGGCTTCATAGTCGCGATCGCATGGATCTCAACAATAGCTTCTGAGGTAGTCAACGTACTCAAGACCATCGGCGTGGTCCTCAGCATCAGTGATTCCCTGCTCGGTCTCACAGTTTTCGCCATCGGAAACTCGCTAGGTGATCTGGTCGCTGACATCACCGTCGCGCGTTTGGGATACCCTGTGATGGCCCTGAGCGCATGCTTCGGCGGACCCATGTTGAACATCCTCCTTGGGGTTGGAATTGGCGGGTTATACATGACACTGCATCCGTCTTCCTCATCTTCGTATGCTCTCGTGCCGCAGGCCGTTTCTACAGCTTCCAGGATCTATCACATCACCATATCCAAGACACTGCTTATTAGTGGCGCAGGCCTTTTGCTCACACTCGTTGGCCTTCTCATCGCCGTCCCACTTAATGGATGGCGAATGGATCGCAAGGTGGGCTGGGCGTTGATAACAGTCTGGTCCATCAGCACCCTTGGGAACGTTATTCTTGAACTTGCCTCTGGCTCCGGATCTTAAATATTAATCTTGATCAACTCATTCTCCCCATTTTTTCTTCTACATTATGCTACTCCCTTTTTTATCCCGTATTTCTTTTTGATTCTTTGGACGGTTTAAGCTCGGCAATTGGTGTGGGCTAGGATTTTTGGTTATATTTGGCGTTTATGTATTCATATATTCATATAATTTACTCAACTACAGCCTCCTGACATAGTTCGTGTGCTTATGGTATTTTTTTCGCATGTTTTCTTATTTCCTCGTTTATATTCATTTGAATCTGCACATACCAGTGTTATTGGGCTGTTATAGATGTTTTGACGGCCTATATGTTGTGTTCATGGATCATTTTCCATCTGCGTGCACTTTTCGGGATACGTAGCAGCCGCGTCTTGCAGAGCAGGTAGCAGGTAGCAGGTATATAATGTGGGCATAGATGACGGGCAAAAAATTATGTATGGCAAATGTTTTAAGCGTAAGGAACGATTTTGGGATCGGAAGAGCTCGCTGTCAAGAGGACCATTATCTCAGTCCAAGTATTTATTAACAGAGATTTATCTTAAAACGAACAGCATATGCCCTACCCATATAATTTTAGCCCCCGAGAGTACTACTCGCTAGCGGAGGACACCGCTTAAATACTACGGCGTATGTCGAGTTCAGTTTGAACAGTTAATTATCCAAGTAAGAAATAATAAATCCATAGAAAGATTTGGAACAACAGAACTTTGCCATTTCTTATCTGAGCTACATACGAAGCAGAACAAGAATAAATAAAAAGAATGAACTGGAAAAAAGAATTGATGGAATTGAAGGTATATATGCGCATATACATCGGAAAATACAAAGTAACGTGCGCAGTTTCTTCCAAGGGAGAAAAAAGATTCCTAGCAGTCCCCGAGCGGAGATAGTAAAGCTCACATAAAAAAAAGCCAACGACAAAAACTACTCAACAATTCTGCCTGAAACAGCTGCGGCACTACGATCTTTGGTTTGCACTTTGCGAAGACCCCTGCCGGCTTGGATGTCAGCTAACAATGCTCCGCGACTTACTGGAAGTCCGCCAGGAGCTGCTGGAACTGGGGCCGGCGGAGGGGGTGGGGGCGGGCCGCCTGGCGCAGCTGGGGCAGGACCAGGAGGCGGAGGGGGTGGAGCGTTTGGAAGTGCAGGAGCGGGCATCGGTGGGGGTGGAGGAGGTGGTGGTGCCTCTGGAATGCCAAAGCTCGGCATCGGAGGAGGCGGTGGAATATCGGGCGACTGTGGCGCTTCAGGTTCCTGAGCCGGTGGTGGTGGTGGTGGTGGTGGTGGAGGGGCAGCTATGGGGCTATGCTGCACAGGAGTGGTAGACTTTGATTCTGGCTTGTCATCTTGCGCGCTCAAAGGTCGTGGTGGGCCCATGGTGCTGAAAAGAATGCTCGCCAGGTGTTTGGCACTGCCTCCAGCGGGTCGGTCGTCCTCGTCATCAGACGAATTATCAGATTCAGCAACAGACCAGTCATCATCTTCAGGCCGTGCGCGGGACTTGCGCTCAAGGGGCCCAGGGGCTATGCTCTCAGCTGTTGGGAAAGCGGGCTTGGTGGTCTCCTGTTGTGCCAGACGATGGAAAGGGTTTGTAGATTGGAGTTCTGGTTTCGGAGGGGAGATAACAGCTTCCGCAGCAGGCTCCTGAGGAGCTGGAGCTGAAGGCTGCTTCCGGAAGTAGGGGTTCCTGGATTCCTCGGCCAGAGGCTTAGCTGGTTCGGGAGGTGTTGCCTCATGCTGTTGCTCATGTACAACTGGCATAGATGGAACGGGAGGAGCAGCTGCGGGGGGAGGAGGTGGTGACGCAGTCGAGGCTGCGCTCAAAATCTGACTTTGAGGAGAACTGTCCTTTGGAGTGGTGATATCGACAGGTCCCTCCTCATCTGACGATTCATCTTCGAGGCTTTCGAGCTGGCGTTGAAGCTCTCGCTCTCGCTCCTGTGCTGCTTCGAGTTCGGCACGTTGTTTCGCAAGTCGGGCCTCCTTTTCCTTAGCTTCTTGCTCGGCGAGCTGTCTACGACGCCTTTCTTCCTGCTTCCTAATTTTGCCCTGTTTGACTTGATCCTCAAGTGCCTTGAGCCGAGCCTGAGCAGCCTCCCGCTCTCTCGCCAAATCCTCTTCTTGCTTCCTGGCCTCGTCCCTAATGTAATTAAAACAATGATTAGAGCTCATATCCAATATTTATATCAAGAGGGTCCTCCGGAAACTGCTAATATCAACTTACCCAAGACGACGGCTCTCAGATTCTTGTGCCTCATGCTCATCTCGGAGGGCCTGTGCCTTCGCATCGTGCTCTGCCTTCGCTTGGGCGGCTCTAGCCGCCTCCTCAGCTTTCTTCGCTTCCAATTGCCCGGCGCTGTCGGTCCTTCCTTTTCTCGAAGGAGGCGGCGGAGGCTTCTTCCCCGCAGGCTTCGCAGCTGGAGGTGCTGGCGCCTGTTCTTCTGCAAGTCGTCGTTCACGTTCTTGCTCACGTCGGGCATCCTCCTCTTCAGCTCGTTTCAATCGCTCCTCTCTTTCTCTCTTCTCCCTTTCTTGGCGTTCAAGGAGCGTTTCCCCAGCATCAACGCCAGGCTTGAGACCTGCTGCAGCCATTCGTTCAGCAATGCGTTTTTGAGCTCGTTCCTTAGCAGATGCTACTCGCTCTTGATGAGTAAGCCCCGCTAGGGAGGACGATGAGCTCGCCGAAACCGGAGAAGGTCGTTGTTGACTTTCGCCATTGAGTGCGGGACTGTCAAATCTTCCAGGAGCTTGTGAGTTACCAAAAGAAGAGCTCCTAGCACTTCTGTTCCGTGATTGCCTGCAGAGACAGTAATTAGAATACAGTTGTGGGAGCGAATATTGAGGGGTGGTCACTTACTCTTCCTTACGGACTTTGGCAGTCCTACTACTACGCTGAAGATCATATATAAAATCGCGAATCTGATCTTCAACTCCCAAGGCCTCTTCCCACCGTCTCCGTTCGTGTTCGCGCGTTGAGTTTTCATCACCGTCTCTTAAATTGTCCTCAAGACTTCGAGAAAACTCTTTGACGCTGTCTTCAACATCACGTGTCATGGCCTCGTTGCGTTCGCGCTCGACCTTGATACTAGCATTCTCTTCCTCCAGTCGTCTTGCCGCAGATCCATCATCATCCGCGGTTGGAGGCGGCCGTCCAGCTAACTCCGCTGCCCTGGCTTGCATCCGTGCGCGGGCTCGAGCCTTGATTCGATCTGCTTCAGTAACCGCTCCTCCAAGACCGGTACCAACAATAACCGCTGCACTGCTAGGGAAGGCCTTTGCATCCTTTAGGCGGAACAGCTCAAGTTTAGCATCAGCGATCAAACGCTCGGTCTTGCGCACGTTCGAAGCGAGTTCCGGCAATTGGTCCTGGAATGATTGAAGTTGTCTCCGAATCGCCCGTCGTTCGGCTCCAGAATCCGAATTGCGGAAAGCGGCCTTGGGATCAGTGTCAATATCATCTTGGACCCGTCGAATCCTCTCCATAAGCGATTCTGCTTCGCGCCGATCTCTCCGATTAAGCACATCGTCTTCCTCGGCACGATTTTGGTCTCTAAAGTCTGTGGCATCTAACATGATCTTGGCTTCGCGGAGCTTCTTCTTCAGTTGCTCAACAGACAGGTCATCCTCTGACCTCTCGGATGTTTGAGGGGATGGTGAAGGGGAGGGTGTCCGGCCTCCAGCTCCAAGACGGCGACGGGCGCTCGACTTGTAGCCTACCGCATTATCATCATTCTTGAATACGGTTGCATCCTTCCTACCAACGCCAGGGGATGTCGAACCAGTTCGGAAGGAATGTTCCTTTAAGTAACTAACACCGGTTTTTTGAGGCTGTAAGAAGGCACCGGATGATTTACGGGTTTCTGCATCTTGGGAAAGGAGGGATTTCACGGTGCCGATAGAATCGTTAAAGTTCCTCGTCGATGGAGGAATTAACTCTGGCGGCAGCCTGTTCGGTACGGGGTAACCGTTCAACTTCCGGTATATCAGATGCATGGCAACCGCAAACTCATCCATATTTAGCCTGCCCCTATTGTTGGGGTCTGAAAGGGTCCAGATACGTTCGAGATCCTGCCGATCAAGCCCACTCTGACCCATGATTTCAATAGCAGTCTCCCCACTAATGAAGCCTTTCCCAAGACCATCCCACGCTTTGAATAACTGATCGTAGATCTTTTTCTCGTCCTTGGTTACAGCCCAGGGGATGGTGGCATTACCAGCGAGCCCAACTGTGGTAAATCCTCCCTCTCGGCCAGGTTGAGGCATTAGACGCTGTTGTAAAGCCTCAATATTTGGTAACCCAGTCGCGGGAGC
Source organism: Polytolypa hystricis UAMH7299 (assembly GCA_002573605.1). Classification (NCBI taxonomy): domain Eukaryota; kingdom Fungi; phylum Ascomycota; class Eurotiomycetes; order Onygenales; genus Polytolypa; species Polytolypa hystricis. The sequence continues at coordinate 49,866 of PDNA01000196.1, read as the reverse complement.
GTTGACGAAACCCCATTGTCCAGGCATCCCAGTGGGTTGGGCATTTAGCGAGGCAAGACCAGTCTGTGATGGCGACAAATTCGACACGAAACCGGTAGGCATGGGAGGCATTGGGGGCCGTGGCCCAGTGTAGCCAGTAGCTTGTGGATTCGCCAGCACACTAGTATGCTGGGGACGAAGCGCAAGATTCTGACTTGGCATTCCAGTTGGCTGAGGCTGAACTATTGTGGGCGGTTGGAAGCCCGTGGCTTGATTATAGAAGCCTGTCGGCTGGGAAGTAAGTTGCGTGAGCAATTGAGAGTTGGAGGCCTGCTGCGGTTGAGGTTGCTGAGGAGCAGGTGGAGCCGACGTATTCTGCATCAGTGGAGCATCGAAGTTTGGTACATTCGTTCGAGGAACGGACGGCGGCCGGTCGTCAGGAATGGAGAACGAAATAATGTCCACCATGCTGGATACTTCATTCGCGATACGCTCAGGTAATGTAGCGGGGAGCTCCTTGTTGGTTAACCGTAGGTTGCACAGATACATCGCTAACGCAAATTCCGGAAAGAAAAGGCGGCCTGATTTGGTAGTGTCCGAAAGCACCCTACACTCATATAGGTTAGGCAAAACGTGCCGTTGTAAATCAGGAGTTCGTAATCCGCATACCAGATATTTGATAAATCACTACCCGGGAGCTTCGACCGTAGGAGTAGATCCCTTGCCTTCTCGCCTATAGAGATATCAGCTGCCTAATCCAATGGTTACCCAGAAACAAGTCTGCCACCAACCATCTAGCGTTTGACTATCCCCCACGGCGGACTTGAATAGTTGCTCGAATCGTGCCTGGTCTTGCGCCGTGATAAACGACAGTCTCATGGTCGGAATTTTCGAGCCCTGCTGGGTCGGTAGGGGCGGAGGTTGCGGGGACTGACTGGGTGCTGGTTGGAAGGACTGCGCTATTTGGGAAGACGTATGGCCCGTCATCTGCGGCTGGGCTGGCGCAGGGACAGAGAGTTGCGGTTGGGTCTGCTGTTGTGGCTGCGCGGGTTGGCCTTGCGGTTGCGGGTAACCAGTGAACTGAGGGGTTTGGAGCGACGCCTGGAAGGGTGGCTGCGACTGATATCCTGCCGGAAATCCAGTGGCCTGCGGCTGTAGCTGTCCAGCTCCCAGGCCCGTTGGCTGAGGCATGAATGGGCCCGGCTGCTGTTGCTGTTGCTGGGGGAAGCCGGAGAAGGGCGGTTGCGATTGTTGGCCATACTGAGGCTGTTGGCCTGGGCGCGTGCTACCAGCACCACCCAGGAAAGAGTTTGATGAGGAATACATAAGAAGTTGTACGCACAGGATCTAAACGCGAAGGAAACAAAAGACAAAAAGAAAAATGGAAACGAAAATGAAGAGTTGGGGAGGACTAGGCCGCTGCGATCGCGAGTTGCCAACCACCATCAACGATAAGTAGGGGAGAGCAAGCCTGGAGGGACGACGACGACGCAAGCTCAGGGGCCAATCTGTATCCAGTCTAGTGCCCACTCCGACCCAAACCCAACACGGACAAGGTCAGTCACGTGCCTCATCTCTGTTCAAATGGATGATGTTGTAATTTATACTAATTTATACCAAGCTCCACCACCCAGCCTGTGGCCCTCTTATCTCTACGCAGATGAAGTCCTCATATTTGTAGCATTTGAGGAAGCAGTGGCTGCCAACTGGACGTTCGAAAGTGTAAAGCTTTATATTTCTGTTCAATCGCTTCCAAGGAAGGAGAACAAAACAATAGCAACAGGATATCAGGCCATATCAGTGACCACTAGTACAAAAGAAAACCTAAACAAAACCACGCCAATCCGACCCTTGCCCACAAATCGTGTGAAAGAAGGTGAACAAAACCAAAGTACGCCAATTCGCCTATCGACCATGACTCGACGATATGTAGGACGCCGTCTCTAAGCACCGTTTTGGCCAGACTGCTGCTGTGCTCCCGCGCCCACCATCTTGCGAAGTTCAAACTCCTTGGTGAATTCGCGGCTAAGAGCGCCCAGGTCCTTGACCAGTTCGTGGCATGCAGTAATCACTGCTTCCTTGGGGCTGATCTGACCATCGGTCTGCACACGGAGGACAAATTTGGGGACCAGAGGATGCGGGACCTGTTGAGCGTATTAGTATTAGTGCTCAGGAGGTGTGCGTGGGGAATGAGCAATCATAAAGCCGGTTCCATACCTTGTAGCCAGCAAACAGCACATGGCTGCTGCGCAGCAACTGGGAGCGAATCAAGTTGCCAAGGGTATGATCCTCCTTGTTAAAGGTAAAGAGGGCAGTGGATGGAATACCTAACCGAAATAAGACAATCGACGTCAGCTATCCTTGTGTACCGCAATGAAGACTGCAGTCCCAGGGAGTCAAGGTATGGACTTACGGGTATCAACCTCGATCTCCACCTTCTTCTCGCCCGGGAGGAGAACGAAGGACTCGAATCTTAGGAGGGGAGAGAACTGTCAGCTTCAGGGACTCCAAACCCAAAGTAAAAATAAACAATATGATAAATAAAACACGACAAGTAGGATTCAAATAGTGCTAATAGTACTGGGAAAACGGCAACGGAAATAAACAAAACAGGAGGGTAGGAAGCTTGAGTGGATGCTGCTTCACACCTCCGGACGTTATCGAGATGAGGACGGACTGTTGTGCGGCACGGGTTGTAGCGGTAGCTCGCAGCAGACGAGTCAAAGAACACACGGTCACGGTAAGCAGGATCCATGACGAAGGGCGATCCAACAGCAAGGTGGGGAGAAGAAGAAAGCGGTGCTTGGAGGAGAGGGGGATACAGCCTGCAGAGAGACGCGTAGCAAGGAAGATGCGCAAAATAGGATGTTTGGCAAAACCGAAAGGGAAGGATGTGATACGGGAAAGGTTGAGAGGAAGAAGGACAAGAGAGACGCAGGAGGAAGAAGGTCCAAAATATCAACCATCCCACTGCCGCACAAAAACAAAAGCAGATGCGGTGCTGTGAATTCTCGGCACCAGGGCCAGTGGAAAAGGCGACCAGACTGATAATGACATCCCTAGGAGAGATAGGACACACTGGCTGGTTGCATGTCCAGTTCTGGATGAGGCACGACGACACTATCCAGGGCTTGTGACTGGATGTCACATTTCATGAGAAATAGAAAATAGCAGTATGTCAGACCTACCTTTCAGGAGCATTCATTTTGAAAAACAGAAAAGTGCTTTTCTAAAGAGGCACACAGGTTGCCTTGAATATCAAAAGAGCACACTTGACTTTCCAAGACAGATAGGAATAGGAGAAGAAGGAGATGGAGGGTAAATCTCAGGAAGCAACACAGAAATGACGCGCTCTCATATCTTGCCAAGACCTCTGCTGATCAAACAAAGAGAGATGGAGCATAGAAGCATCTAGGTGGCAGGTAGATTAAGGCATAAATAATAATACAGGTTGTCAGACATATCGGAGATGTCGCCGCCACTGCTGCTGTGTTGCTTTCTGCTGGCTGGGAGGGTGTCTGCCAGTGCGGCCGATGAGTTTTCTGCCTTACTAAGCAGGTATCTCCACGTGACTGGTGATAAGATATGAGGTCTCAGAGAGAGAACAGAGAACCCGAAGAACCTGCTGGTGCTCGTTCTCTTAATTATCTCTACTGTTAGATAAAGGTAAGTGTCGATAAATTGTCTAGGATGAGGAAGAGCATGTCCAGTGCATCAACCAACGTCAGATATGCCTTCCGAGTCATGATTTTTCTCGGCCCATGCCGTGAGCGGAGTCTCTCCGAATCTCTGACGCCGCTTATCCGTGATTCGTCAACATCAACTCCGAGCTCCGCACAGGCAATACCTCAAGTGTTCATAAACAACAGACTCCCCCAATTCGCCAAACACATGTCTACCAAGTTCTACTAACTGCCGGTTGCTCACTCACAGCGCGAATATCGGCGTAACCTCTAATCCGAATGCGAATTTGCAGGGAATCTAGAATATATATATACACATACAGCCAAAGGGAGAAAACGAACTGCAAACCAATATTCACCATACACTGACTCAAAATGGCCTCTTCGCTCCATAGCGCATTCGCATGGACGAAATCACCCCTGATAGTCTCTGCCCCCATGCTCCGAATCGCACGCCCACAACTTGCGGTGTCCGTCTCGCGTGCAGGCGGGCTAGGTTTCCTAGCTGCAGGCTTTGACGTGACTGATCTCGAAATGGACCTCGAGCGCGCTGCAGGCCTAGTCTGGCATTCAAAATACCCTCCCATCACGCCTCAGACTGGACCCCGCCCCTTGCTACCCGTTGGCGTGGGGTTTTTGAACTGGGGCGCCAACCTGACAAGGTCCCTCGCTACGATTGGAAAATACACACCCGCTGCGGTCTGGCTGTTTGCGGCTGCCGAACCTGCTAGTGAGAACATGGAGACATGGGCGAAGGAAGTCCGTAGCGTCACTAATGGTCGTACGAAGATATGGGTCCAAGTCGGGTCTGTGGCTGAAGCACTGGAGATGGCGCAGAGAGTGCGGCCTGATACACTTGTTGTCCAAGGGTCTGATGCAGGAGGGCATGGTCTGTGCCAGTCCGCTAGTGTCATCACGCTCGTTCCAGAAATCAAAGACGTCTTGAGTGATAATGGGTTTGGAGACATACCGCTAATAGCTGCGGGTGGTATCGCCGATGGACGGGGCCTAGCAGCAGCTATTTGCCTTGGTGCTGCTGGTGCCGCCATGGGTACGCGATTTCTGGCGTGTCATGAAGCTACGATTTCAAAGGGTTACCAGAACGAGGTCCTTCGAGTCTCTGACGGCGGTGTGTCCACTGTCCGGACAACCGTGTATGACCGTGTACGTGGGATTAATAAATGGCCACAACAGTATGACGGGCGTGGGGTCATGAATAAGAGTTTTCACGATGCTCGAGAAGGCATGTCCGACGAGGATAACAGGAAATTATACCAGGAGGAAATTCTGAAGGGAGATGAGGGCTGGGGACCCGAAGGACGGATGACCACGTATGCTGGAACGGGGATCGGGCTTGTTAAAGATATTATTCCCGCCGGTGACATTGTTGAGGGGGTTTCCCGCCAGGCGAAAGCGATTCTGGAATGCAACCCCGATGGACTGAGTAAATAGATACTTTCTGCTTCTGTATGATAGAGTTCACTATTCTTGGGCTAGATGTAAAGGCCCATGCTGAATAGCAATTGGTCTCTGTGGCTATGTAGCTTTTGATTATACAGCTTAATAAACTAGATTGACAACATGTCTCTGTCAAGGAGGGAGGGGGATGGTTAAGATCACAAAGACAGATATGATTTTGATGTGATTATAGCTATTCTAGAATACAACGTACAGGAGCCAGAGGATTAGAAATTATATACGTCTATCATATTTGCTTGCTAGTGAGAACATGGATAAGTCAATTGCAAAACACCTAGAAACAATCAAGAGACAAAAAAAACATTAAGCAAAAATTAAAGTAAAAGAAGGAAAAGAAAATTTCCTGCCAATATCAAAATGACCAACATGGAACATATTAACGTGTATAGGTGCATTAGCCAATGCAGTTCATTCAGCCAACTCTGGTTCTGGTGGTTGATGGTGTATTTAACCAAAATATGTTTTTGATGCCTAGGCAGCGACTGTAAACCCTGGTCAAATACACTCACCAATGGGTATGGCATTTATTTTTGTTTGTGTCTTGTGTATACTGGCTCATCATATCCAAGGACACCCAAGAAAAAGTCGCTCATACAGCCTTTCCTAGTGTGACCTTGACACTCTCCAGGAGACACTAGGTTCCAGTAGCTTCATACTGCTGTGTGGTGAAAGATGTCTCCTAGTCCAGATTTTCCTCTTTTAAATTTCCAACTGCTCTTCTTCTTCTCGCGGTTCTTCATCATTTCCGCCCAGCCCTCATCATCCTCTTCATCATCTCCAGCTCCTTGCACTGGACCTCGACTCCTAGCAAGATCTACCAGAGTGTTACTTCGAAGACCACTGATTGGTCTAATAGATGGGTGGGTTCCGGGGGCGTTAGGGATGCCTGTCAGAGAGTTTTGGCGCGGTTCGTTTGACCATGGGCGCATTGTCGAAGCAGTAAAGGTGGAAGAACGTGCCGATGGCTTAATCAAGTCAGGTTGTATTGTCGAAACGGGCCGATATCTAGACGCTGTGCCAACGTTGCTCCGCTCTGAGGGGGCGACAGATGGCGCATAGCCCGCGCTAGGAGGTATGAATGAGGATTGGCGATGGGGGTTCCACTGGGATGACATGCTGGGGTCGAGAAGGCTTAAGGTTCGCTGGTCAACTTGCGGTGGCCCTAGAGGATTGCCAAATGTCAGGTTTGATAGCATTGACATAGGTCGCTGGTCGGGACCTGGCGGCGCGAGAAGACTGCTGACACTACTGTTGGGTGGCATAGGCTGACCGGCTTGTATTCCCTGCAGCTGCATCATGGACTGCATCCATTGGATTTGCGTCTGCATCATTTGGGTCATTTGTTGTGACATTTGCATTTGAGTCTGGTCCCCTGCTGGCATCGTTGCTGTGTGGGCAGGTGGGCCTTGCATGCCTCCCATACCAAAAGGCGCAGTCCCAGGGTTCATCGATTGATGGGCTATAAACGCATCAGAACCAGCGTTGAGTCCAGGAATACCGCCGGACACATCGAATCCACCACGAGGGTTTGGACTGCCTCTCCTCATCGCTTTTGCTCTTTCTTCGTTCGCAATAACTCCGACGAGACCGCCAGGCGGTAAGCCAGCGGCAGGGCCACCGCCACCGCCGCCAACACCACCATAAACAGAGCCTCCACCTAGAGCCAGTGACTCGCGATGCGTTGGGTTAACAAGGCTGGCACCAAAGTAGGGGTCCTTGGGAAGATTTCTCGCAAAAACCGGCAGACTGCCACGGTTGGCTTGTGGAGTTTGCTCGCCGCCAGCGAGAGACGGTGGCGCAGGTGTAAACTGTTGAACAGAAGCTCTTAGGTTTGGATTTGACATGGATGGAAGAAGTCGGGATGGTGGCCGATTTCTGTTTGGAAAGCCATGAGCAGCCAAAATACCCAAAGGAACGTCATCGTCATCCTCTCCATCACTTAGTTTCTCCCCAGAAGTCCTATCGGGGCCGAAGGTCGACGCGCGGTTTACTGCGCTGAGATTATTACCTCTCTCCGAACTTAAACGGTTCGATTCGAGATCAGGTAGACGGGATTGTTCGCCTGTCACCTTCATCATTTGCTGTCTGTACACTGAAAGATGGGCTTCCTGTTTTTTTCGCTGCTTCGCTGTTTCTCTATTCTTTTCCGCTTCATCTTCGTCATCGTAACTGTCGCTGTCATCGTCCGAAAGTTGACTAGAAGACATATTGTTCTGGATCCTCGTGCGTTCTTGTTGTTCGCGATAACGCTCAAATTGAGCAGGGGTCATGACCTTATTTGGTTGTACCTCGGATTTTGACATGCTCTCCTCAAACCGGGCAACCAAGTCAGCTTGCGCAGAAAAGGACATGTCAGCCTGGGACTCGCCTCCTGGTCTTCCCAAGAGGGGCTTCCGTGCATTCGTAGGAGAAACTTGTTGTTGGCTATGAACATCTCCAAAAAGCGGCTCGTCCTTTTCCGATGCGAAGAGCGATGATGCCTCGGGCTCCCTATTTCCTTTCACCACTGATCTTCTATTCGTCGCTACGGAATCCATGACCAGCTGTGCATCCTCGTCTATAGGTGCTGAATTCCTGGGCCGCAGGAGTTGACTATTCCGCTGAAGCCTGTTCATAGGGTTTGCACTGTTCTTCGCCGTATTCCCAGAAGATTTCGGGGAAACTGTCTTTAGCGAGGTCCCGGCATCGCGCGGGCGGGCTCGTTCCTCGTGCATTGCCGCAGATTTTCCAATTAGTCCATCCCGTGATGTTTGACTATCGTTCGAATAGGGTGACGGTTCGACATCTTTGGAGTTATCGATTCGAAGTGCAGATAGGAAAGAAGACTTGGGTTTCGACGCATCTTTAGAAGGCACCGGCGGCGGCGCATATGGTGATGGAGAGCCCTGTAGTTATATTAGCTCAGCCCATCCTGCGTCAGATAAGCACCTAGGATTAACTGCTGCGCGTGTATACTGTACTTTACTCACAGGATTAGAGACTGAAGACTCCAAATCTTGAAGACGATCCTTTTTCTTATCAATGCCTTCAAATATATCACCAAACCCACCAGATTCACCGAGATTCAAGTCTGAGTCTAGAAGCCTCGGAGGTGTCGCCGTACTGGTTGTACTCGATGTCATGGCACGATCCCTGCTAGCAAGGCCTTTGCCTGGTGGAGTGTTGTGCCCCGGGGCCATGGGTTTTGGGCCCTTTGAACCAAATGAAAATGTCCTGCCGCCTGCGCGTAGAGAGAAAGAAAATGGTGAGTCTGGGATAGGAGGAACGGGAATGTCGTGAAGGGGTATATCGGCAGACGAAGGTAGCGTGGAGGAGGAGCTGAATTTAGTAGAAGAAGAGCTATCGTAGAGTCCGCCGGTCGAGGCCGAGTTATTAGTTCCTCTACTTCCGCTCGAGCCTGTTAGTTTCGTAGTCCGGCCTCCGAGTAACTGTTTATCGTGGGAATGTCGATTCTTTGAGGACGATGGACGATCGAGGCCAGCGAAAATATTATCAGGGTCAGGATCCTCCGAGGAAGTCTTTCCAAGGTCGTCGCCCATGAGCCTCAGTGCACTAGCTCCGTCGAAGGACTTGCTCCCCCCATGAGGACGTTCAAATACCTTAAAGGAGCGTTCTGGTTGATTCTGAATATCCTCTAAAGCATTTCCAGACGACTTTCGACGCGTGAAGCCCTTTGGGAGTTTAATCGGCATGGAGAAGGTCTCGCAAAGCGTTGGCTAGTGGTAAGGCTTCGGATGCGCGCGAACTTAATTTCTACCGCCGTGGCCTGCTTTCGAGCAAGCACCAAGGATCAGCAAAGCCAATGAGGCCCTGAACCGTTTCCAACAGCAACCTGTCGTTGAGGTAGAGGGGATTTCGACGAGATTCACGACGACATGGGCAGCGAGGGTTTTTGGGCGCGGGTGGCCGGTGGCAGAAAGAGGGAAAGGTATTATTCGTTCGATGATTACTTCGCCAACACGGTTACTTTTAGGCCAAAATAAGTTGCCCAGTTGGTCCTGTAGATGACAATCTTAACACGCGAATAATAATGGATGGTCGTTGGAAATAGCGGGAAAAGGTGGCGCAAGAGAAGCAGAACTTGGACCAGGATCTTGTCAGTTCAAATTCTTTGCAAAGCAGCCTGTGGATGGATGTGAAAAGCAGAAATCGGTGACACACAGGCACAATACATAAAAGACATAAAAAAGACTAGTAAAGCACTACCTATGACAATTAAAAAAAGCGCCGAATGATGAGAAAGGAAAAAGAGAGTGGGTTCAGCAGAATGCACAGGCTTTCACAGCTGAGAGAAGAATATTATTATTTTTGCTGCATACTGGTAAACGCCTAAAGGGTGTGATGTGGTCGGCAAGTCAACGGGCGACGAGGAGAGAACTCAGAAAGGGCAGTGTGTGGCGGGAACTCGCCCTTTTGGCGCTGTAAATAGTGGCTTTTAGCAATACAATGTCTCAGGGGTTGGCTGGGATCAATAATAATACAGGAGTCATGCTCGATGTCCACGAGGATCCCATCGTTTGACCAGGGAAAAGTGCCACATTCAACGGAGAACTAACAGGAACGGAAAAGGAATTGGCGATACTGAATGTTACGGCTCATGGGAGACAAGGGGGCACTGTGTCCTGGCGATGATAATTACACCGAGAGACTTTGCCAGAAGCCTCGAAGGCTGAAGCGTGGAGGTGATTGGAAGCCCGCATGCACATGGTCCAGTCGCCAAACTCTCGATCGCCCATCGATGGCGCTACTCTGGAGTTACTCCATCCCTGAGCGGATCGTGCACGAAAGCGCTGTGGATATTTTTCAGCTTGCCAAAACCTTGGCAATGTCCTGCTTTTCTACGGAGCAAGTCCAGCAAGTTCTCATTTATGGTTCAACTTATTATTAATAATATTCTAGATATGTTCCAGGTCTCCAGAAATCATCACCGACTTCGTTCCAGCCATGCCATGCTCTCACACCAGTGGCATGTTTCCGCATGGTAAAACCTAAAGACACAGCCAAGTCCCGACTAACAACAGGAAAAATACATACTCGGGTGTCGGTACTAGCTTGTCTTCATGCCAAACACCCCATTTTGATCTGCAAATAGTGGGCAGGGTTGTACACACACATACACAAGCCCCCCCGATCGAAGGAGCTTCGTCTTATCTCCTTACCCTACTCTAATCCTCGCACCTTGATATATATATACTCTTGGTCGTCCAGATATAAAACAAATATGTAATGGAAGCCATCTCTATATGTGCTGATATTCTGACAAGAAATCCAGCTCACCCTGCGCTCTCTGTGCATCATCCTGCACCGGTAGAGTTAGAAATGCCCCAAAGCTCAAACATGTGCTAGGATAGTGCTACTTCATCGCTCTCAGTAACTGCTGGATCTGTGATGTGGCCGAAACAACGGAATCAGTGCGCGTGGAGCGTCTCACAATCACTTATCCAGATAATCGCCAGATCCTTCCACACGGCCGAACCTAACCACAACAATGTATCCACACGTCTCATCATCCGGCTGCGGTGTCCATGGTTCCCTTAGAAGAATCTGCCTAGAAACCAGATCTACAGATAACTTTGCGTAGAGATGAAACGGCATCATTAGGCTAGAGGCCAATGAATCCAGCTATTATCGTTGATTGACTGCACTTGATATCCTCGGGGGCTCTCGAAACATAACAATGCATTAAGTACTAGACGAAAAGGGAAAGGATATCACAAAGCATCTGCGTTAATTACATCAAGTCGGTATCAGATGCCTCCCACAAGTGCGGCAGAAATCAGGAACACGGCCATTGTCAAAGGGGGAAAGAAAGAAAATAATCACGGTATCGAAAGGAAAACACACCCTAGCGCCATATTGTAGCTGAGGTTGCGCCTAAATTCACGGAGCAGTTTGCAAGCAGAGCACCAGGTTGCACGCCGGAGAAACGATCATTGTGCAGTCCGTCCTTCTTGCATGTCAATAGAAAGGCGGGCATTCAGGCCACCGATTAGTGCAACACCTGGTGGTATCGCCATGTCACGAACATTGAAACATGCAAAGGCGATGACCTTGGTGATGGCTGGGCAGCTCTTAAAGATACATCCGATAAGAAAATCATCGACAGATGTGTGCATGGAAATATCAAGCTCTTTAAGGCGGGGGAACCGGCGGTGCCCATCAAACACATGAGACAAGGCCTCATGAGATATATGACGACAAGAGCCGATGTTCAACTTTTCGATCGCTTCGCCAGAATGTAACATTAACGCCTTGAAGCCATCGGACGCGAGCCCAATAACTTCATCTGGCCCATCTGGATTCCCGTCATCGATATCTCTGGTCCCAGATAGATCCACAAAAGCCAGGGGTGGATTATTCCAGTCACTGAATAGGCGCTCAAATGCTTTGTCTGAGCAAATCGTATTATCTGCAAAACGGAGCTTGGAAAGTTTGCCGCAGTGATTGTGGATAGCGTCAAGCACTGCGTCATCAGCGTGCATAAAACGTCTAAGCGCTAGCGTGCGTAGGTTTCGCCCGACGTTTTCGATTAAATCAACGAGCTTTTGAGACGTCGTCTCCTGTAATAGATCAAGCGAAAGGTGCTCTAGTTTCTGCAATGTTGCGATCGAAGCTAGAGAGTTATCGCCAGGCAGCCAGCATTCTCTAAGCTTCAGATGTCGAAGATTAGGGCATTCGACAGCCATCTGTCTCATAGTCTCGTCATTCAAGGAGCAGTCAAGGTTCGCTAGTTTTATGCTCTCGAGGTTTGAGCCGCATGCCATAAAATAGCGTTGCCAGCATCCATCCGAAATAAGATTGCAACCATCAAGTTGCAAGTCCTTGATGCACAAATTGTGGTTCTTCATGTACTCCAAATTTTCATCTTTGAGTTGACCAGCAAAGCGTAGGTTAACTGCTGTCACATCTGGCATGAAAGCAAACGTTTTTTGAAAGTCCTCCGTTTCGAGTTCTGTGATTTATTAGCCAGTCGAACGTGAAATTCTGATTTTCCACGGTCGTAAAACTTACTGGCACAATCGTAAACATGAATGCTCTTCAAATCGCGACGCAAAAACAGCTCCAGCGTCCGAGACGTAAGCACTCGCCTCCTTGATAGTATCTGGCTTAGTTTAAGAAGGAGCTCTTCTGGTAAATCGCCAAACTCTTCGATATCATGTATGTTGTCTGCGACTTTCTGGAAGGATAATCAGCGAGCCCTCAAGCAGACTCAAGGCATTGAAACTCACTCTGATGCACATTTCCAAGAGACTGAAAGCTCCGCGTTGAACAATACCATCTAAAAGGTTACTCAGGTTTTGTCGCCGACTCTTCTTGGAAGCACCTCGGCGCTTGGCTTGGGGTTTTCGTTCACTGTTGATCAGCTCCTTAGAACAAGATGTACAGAGAAAATCCCCATCAGGGCCAGTCTTGCTGTAGGCAGTGACAGTGAAACGTTTGCTGCAGAATTCGCAATTGGCCAGCTGTCCAGGTACGGTTTTACGCTTCTGGTACATAAGGTCGTCAAGCGCTTGGTCATCGTCGCGAGGCTTTTTGGACTTGGCCAACGTGGTCAAATCTTTTCGTTTCCGCTTCCTCAAGGGTCCAGTGGCAGCACTAGGGGATGAAGTACTCTCTTCGTTGGCGGCCGCATCCTCTCCATTTGTCTGCCCACCCTGGCGCTCGGCATCTCTCAGGCGCTGCAGATAGTTATCACGGATATCGGCGGCGGAGATATTATTGGACTAAGCAGATAAAAATCCAAATGGTCAATCACATGCACACATGTGAAGGGTGCAGAGTACCTACGGCGAGAAAATCCGTCAAGGCGGAATGGCTGAAGAATAAGGTCGAAGTTAGTGAATGGTGTGAAGGATGAAAGGAGGTTTGAATGAAACTCACGGTCCGGAAATGTTGCGGCGAGCACGTCTTTGCGCCCTTCGTCAAGTCAATAACGTGTAATTCTTTCCCATCAAGCTAGTGCCCACCTACATCTTGTGATATTTGATATTTGATATTTGATATTTGCACGCGTTGGAGTCTTGTTGTTTGCAAGTTGGGCGTGATGACGGTTGCTGCAACGACCCCGTGGAGGCTAAATTGATTTCGCGAGACCACGTGACTTCGTGCCGCGTTCTCGCAGCAGCGCGTTGATTTCAGCACGAAAAAGAAGATCGTTCCAAGGTTGCTAGGCTACTACCGTAGACCAGGCAACTTGTCGCTGTCGTCGCTATGGGTAAAACCAGGGGCTTCAGCTGCCTCTCTTGACTCATTTGCCAGTCTTCAAACGTCAACTTCCATTCATTTCTTGCATCCTTGTGAGGTGGATTTATTGTGCCTGTGGGTTTGCTTCGTCGTCAGTCGTCAGCGGAGAGATAGAAGCTGGGCTGATTGGCTACCCTCGAGCAGATTCTGCTCTCGCTTTAGATTTTTTTCATTTAGACTCCTATCCCAACATAATCCCAGCACCCCTTTTCCATCGAAGGCTTGTGGAAATCCAAAATCCAGCGCTTACATAGCCCCAGGAGCACCAGGCAGAGGCAGCTGCACTGGTTAGAACTCTAAAATCCCGGCAGCTGGAGGCTTTTTTCACATTATGGTCAGGACGAGGAGAAATACTCCCCATAAGGGGGGTGAAAACCTAGCTCATAAGTTGGGCAAACGCGAAACTGGTACGGTACACATATATACCTGTCCATCTATACACTAGCTCCGTTTCCAGCTGAAGCTAATCTATCGTGTTTCCGGTGTTCTATAATATAGAGTCTGAGGCATTGTTGAGCCGAAGCGATTCGACACGGAGAACCCGATCATCGCTCAGTTCTGTGACTAATAGAACGGATGCCACCACCTCAGCCCAAAGCTTGAGGACAAGGCCACTCGGAACAGATCAACCCAGTCTCGTCGTTTCAGTACCTATCAAGAACCCAACCTCTTATAGCTCATACTCTCCACTATCCAGCGACACTAGTGGTCAGGGAACAAGCCAACGTGATACTCCAGCAACTACCGCAAACGTGACCCCTGCCGAGTCAGACACCATGGATACACTCCCCAGACGTATAAGTGCATCCACCCGTGCTCTTGAGCTGCGTGCAAGCGCCTTCGCCATGAGAAACACAACCAATAATTTGAAAAGAACTGCAAGGCTCTTATCTGCGGATGACTCCGTGGCAGAAGGCTCGGATGCCAGCCTCGCCCGCGATTTGCAGGCGGAAGAATATGGTGACGCGAGCGTTAAGCGGCTCAAAACATCTAGCGGCATCCACCAAGCGAATTATGAGGTTGGTAATTCAACAGAGGACTCTGACGACGTTTTGTCAGATCCATTGTCCGTAGATTCATGTGTACCGGCAGGATTTAGGTTGGATTGGAGTGATGAAGATAACTACTCTGCCGTTGAACCATTTGCTCTTGACGGCGAAGATACAGACGACGACTCTTCCGAGGATGGCAACAGTGAAACCATTCCACCTCCTGGACGACGAGTACTACCAAGCTATAGAAGGCGTCGTACGCTGCAACCACGTCTGCAGGCTTTGACTGAAGAAGAGATGCGACTAACGCCTAGGGTAAGAATGGTGTACAAAGAGCGATGATCTTAGGCTAATTGTCACCTAGGCACTTCGCGAACGGAGAAAGCTTGAGAAACAACACCCTTTGGTGAAGACAATGTGGGGTGTTCTTCGGGATACTCCCGTTATTAACCCAACCCCTGCCTCGCAACCATCTGCCATCACGCGCAAATTGAAACCTTTCCAGCTAGAAGGTTTGAATTGGATGATACAGCAGGAGAAGTCCCAATGGAAAGGTGGGCTTCTCGGTGATGAAATGGGGATGGGTAAAACAATTCAAGCTGTGTCGCTTCTGATGTCCGATTATCCCGTTGGCATGCCGTCTCTAGTTGTTGTTCCTCCAGTTGCACTTATGCAGTGGCAATCGGAGATCCAGGTTAG
Source organism: Polytolypa hystricis UAMH7299 (assembly GCA_002573605.1). NCBI lineage: Eukaryota > Fungi > Ascomycota > Eurotiomycetes > Onygenales > Polytolypa > Polytolypa hystricis. The sequence continues at coordinate 34,790 of PDNA01000196.1, read as the reverse complement.
TTGGTTCCTCACACAAAAATTGTTCACATTACACTAACTATTTGAGGAAGCAATATACGGATGGTAAACTGAAAGTTCTTATTTACCATAATTCCAATCCAAAAGTAAAACATCTCACCTCGAAGGATCTGAAATCTTACGATGTTATCATGATATCCTGTGCGTTCCCACATCCAGAGGTTCTATGTGCATTCTCTATGTAATGTTGCTGACATACCTTTAGACTCCGGCCTCGAGTCGATGCATCGGAAAGAGTTGAAAGGTTGGAATAGGAATGACGGAATAGTAAAAGAAGAAAGTTCGTCTCCCATCTCTCAAATTAAAAGCGCTGTTTCTGTTGTTATGCAAAGCATCTAACTTTCCAGGCATCATTCATTCACTTCACTTTCACCGCCTAATACTCGACGAGGCTCATAACATTAAGGTACGTGAATTGGGATGGTACTTGTGAACGAAAAATCTAATTGTCAATAGCAACGATCTACTAGTGTTGCAAAGGCATGCTTTGCGCTCAAGGCAAATTACAAGTGGTGCCTTTCGGGGACACCAGTCCAAAATCGGATCGGCGAATTCTTTTCCCTGTTACGTTTCCTAGAAGTTAAACCATTCGCATGCTACTTTTGCAAAGTGTGCAAATGCCAGCAGTTGCATTGGTCGCAGGATGCCGAAAAGAGATGCACCAGCTGCCGCCACAGGTAATTAGCCATTCCCTCGTCATCTAGTATCATGCGCTGTTTCTGACATTTCGCAGTGGGTTTTCTCATGTCTCTATCTTCAACCAAGAGATCCTCAATCCAAGTAAGTAGAAAAAATCTCCCGAGAAAAGGGATTACTCCTGCTAAATACTATATACTAGTCTCGGAAAGGGGCTCAAATAATCTACGCCAAGATGCCTTGAAAAAGTTGCGTCTGATAACAGATAGGATTATGCTCCGACGCGTTAAAAAGGATCATACTGCAGCCATGGAACTTCCTCCCAAGCGGTAAGCATCGATTTCCGTACGATACTTAGGTTATTTCTGACGGTTCCAGTATTATACTTCACAATGAGTTCTTTGGCGAGATCGAGCGTGATTTTTCCTCGAGTATCATGACAAATTCAACCCGACAATTTGATACCTATGTCAGCCGCGGCGTTATGCTAAATAATTACGCAAATATATTCGGTCTCATCATGCAAATGCGTCAGGTCGCCAACCATCCAGATTTGATCCTGAAAAAGCATGCCGAAGGTGGCCAGAATATTCTCGTTTGCAGTATTTGTGATGAGCCGGCGGAAGAAGCCATCCGTTCTCGTTGTCGCCACGAATTCTGTAGACAGTGTGCTAAGGACTATATCCGCTCGTTCGAGTCCAAGGGAGAGCCGGACTGTCCACGCTGCCATATATCTCTATCAATCGACTTTGAACAACCTGATATCGAGCAGCAGGAGGAACAGGTCAAGAAGAACTCCATCATCAACCGGATCAAAATGGAGAATTGGACATCATCAACAAAAATAGAGATGCTGGTGTATGACTTGTATAAGCTACGAAGCAAAAAACAGACCCATAAGTCAATTGTTTTCTCCCAATTCACTTCGATGCTCCAGCTGGTTGAGTGGCGGTTACGACGAGCTGGCTTTAACACGGTCATGTTGGACGGAAGTATGACCCCAGCGCAGCGCCAAAAGTCCATTGAATACTTCATGAACAACGTTGATGTCGAGGTATTCCTTGTCTCCCTGAAAGCTGGCGGGGTCGCCCTCAACCTAACAGAGGCATCGAGGGTGTTTATTATCGATCCGTAAGCTCCATGCCAAGTCAGCCCTATTTTTTAACTTTTATGGCGGATAAGTTCTATTTACTAACAGCATCCCTATTTAACACAGATGGTGGAATCCCGCGGCGGAGTGGCAGAGTGCTGACCGCTGTCACCGAATTGGCCAAAGGCGACCTTGCGTAATAACTCGTCTTTGCATCGAGGATTCGGTGGAATCTCGTATGGTGCTGCTTCAAGAAAAGAAGGCTAATATGATCAGGGCGACGATTAACAAAGACCAAGGTGAGGCGCTCGAAAAGCTGACGCCGGAAGACATGCAGTTTCTGTTCCGTGGAACATAGAGCTTCGGCAACGGCGGCGCTACACCGTGTTGTATGTAATGGTTGTTTCCACGAACCAGAGTCTTCCAGTTCTGTTCATGGCCGCGTTCGTGTGTGCCAGGAGGCTGCGGATTGACGGTAGCACTCCGGGGATGGGACAGCAAAAGCTCTGATTGGCTCGACACACTACATAACCTACCTGTCGAGGCTACACGCGATACCTCGGGTTACACAAAAGGGAAAGCAAATGACGATATCACCTACATCTAGAATAGCATATGCGTCAATCAACAAGCGAAATCACTGCAGCTCGAGGACGTTCGCGAAGGTCAGGCTTGGGTTGAACAGGATTCGCGGATTATCCTCCCAAAAGACATACCACATCATATCTACCTAGGTAGTTTAATTGAGTTTTAATAATATACTCTCTAGGGTTCAGATACTGTTGTTCATCTCGGCCAGGTAGTAGTCGGTTACAACTGCTCAGTAGATCGTCATTGAGCTGTGTTAGTATAGTCATCACGGCTGCTGAAAATCTAAGCTAGCCATCCGGTAGAATAGCTGATTGAGCAGGCAAAAAATCCAAGTCCAGACCTCCGAGCCGAATGACCAGAGAAAAGTTGGATGCTCTTGCGATTCCACCCCAGGGTGAAGATTGGAGCTTCTTCGTCTCTTCTATCCGTACCCACATGGGAAACTCGGTCCAGGTGGATGGATGGATGGATGGTGGACATGGAGACTTGCCGAGGCAAAGCAGCTCGGCCATCCCGTCCGTGAGACACCACAGACCTGACCAAGAGGGACGATTACGGAGTATACGATAGTTATATCTTATGAAGCCAGGGCAAGGGTTACACGAAATATGCAACGAAGGGTCGTAGTTCAAAGCAGCCCAGAGTTGGTGATTATCCCGTGTCGCCATTGTGTCATCACGAATGCCAGCGGGATTTTGTCATTGATTAATCTTCTTTTTTGGCATCCATGGTCTCCTGTTTCCCGTGCAGACACTTCAGTCTCCACCATCAGCCCCCACGGCTAGTTAGTTCGCCGGTCATTCATAAGTGGATCACTGAAGCGACACAAACAAGCAACGGCAAGGCTCCCTGGTCCTTGCATAAAATGCTCTCTTCTGCACTATCCTTGCACTCTTGCAAATCCCATGCTCAGACCGGCAGCTCCAGTACCAGTCTGGGAAGAACCAGCTCCTACTGACCCTTTCGGTAGTTAAAACTAGTTACCTTCTCCATTATTATTCTTGTTTTTTGTTCTTACTGCGCCCTTGTATATAAAAGACCCCCCGGCTCGCTGCCGGAGGATTTTGAGATCGACAAAGCCATACACTAGGCTACGCGATTATATGCGATATCATTTCCGTCTCTATTCAGCTCGGTGACATGAGCACAGCAGAAGAAACCTTGTAGGTGCGACTTGAACTGCTTGTTACTTCACTTTCGAGATATTTGTTTCTTCGCATCGCCTTTTTCTTTCTTCTTTTTCCTCCCTAGTTCTTTTGTTGCATTTCTTCTTTGGCCTTCGTGTATTCAAGCTGGTCAAGCTGGTATCTGTGAACTCTGCTTCACGGCTCAAACGCCGATGTCTCAAAAAGGGACTATCGCAGTTGTTGGATGCGGTAGGTCAAGGCTTCAGTTCCGGTGGTGGGGTTTTCAAGAAATTAAAGCGCAAGACGAAAGTTAACCCGCTACTTTTTGCACCCAGGTGTTTCAGGATTAGCAGCGCTGAAAAACTTCCGCGAAGAAGGTTTTGATGCCGTTGCTTTCGATAGGAGGAGCTATGTCGGTGGCCTTTGGAGGTTTTCCGATGGGCTAGAAACAACGGTGCTCTCGAGTATGTTTCGCCCCCCCGGCTAGGTAAAGCATCTATATGCATATGGCATATTTCTAACCATGTCCAGCAACTATCAGCAACGTGAGCAGGTACAAGGTGAGCGGCTCCATTGCTCTTTGGCTCGTAATATATTGACGTGGATATTAGAACGTCTTCACCGACTTCCCATACCACAGAGGTCGGTGCCTTGTCTGTTATTTACTCTAAATATCAAATTCTAAATCCACCACAGCAGACAGTGGCCCGCATCTGACGGCTTCAGAGGTACACGAGTATCTACAAGCATACGCAAAGCACTTCGGCCTCTTAGATCACATACGGCTCGGCTCATTGGTGAGTAAGGTAAAGCGCGACAGATCCAACAAAAGCTGGGAACTCCATCTGGTCGGAAAAGATAGCACAGAAGAAATTGTTGAGTTCGACAAGGTCGCCATATGCACTGGTCCCTTTTCGAAGCCATATATTCCTTCATTTCAAGGGCGGGAGCTGTACTCTGGGCGCTTCATCCACTCCCAGGCCTTTAAGAAGTGAGTGGAATTGACAAGCACCCTGTGCGCCCCTTTTAAAGGCTATACATGCACCTTACTGAAAATAAACTACAGTCCGGAGGAGTTTAGGGGTCTCCGAGTCATGGTTATTGGGATGGGCAACACTGCGACTGATACGGCAACAAGCTTGGTTGGTATTGCAAATACTATACATCTCTCACACCGTGGGGGCGCGAATATTGTTGGTCTCCTCATCCTCTCGATCTTTTTATTAAACCCGCCAGCGCTGGTTTTTACTAAAAGCTATCATTTGGGTAGTTTCCCCGGATATGCCGGAATAAACCCGCTGACCTGAACGTCAACCGACGTACATCTGTAATCAAAGGGGCTGTTGAAGCTGTCTCCCCCCCATTGTCACGGACTATGCGTAATCGCTATGTTCAACAACTGACTAAGGAGCATTTTGAGCTCGATCCGTCATGGCGCCTACATCCACCGCCATCGATCGTCACAACACCGCCAGTCGTCAGTGATTCCCTGATTGGTGCCTTGCAAACCGGTGCTATTCTTTCAGCCCATGGACTTGCACGGTTTAGGGGACCATTGGAGGTTGAGCTAGACGACGGAACCTGTCTGCTCGTCGATGCTGTAATCTGCTGCACTGGTTACCGCCCAGATCTTCACCTTATCCAAGACGAAGATCCAGTGGAGAAGGCCATGTCAAAATGGGGGAGCAGTGCGGCAGAGTCAAATAATCGGCCATTACCGAGACTTTACCAGAACATATTCCCTCCGGACAGTGCCATGTCGATTGCATATTTGAATATTCCTGCCTTTACAACAGGTACCCTCCTAATATCCGATTTGACAGCGATGGCTGTCGCCCAGATTTGGTCAGGTGCTTCATCTCTGCCATCACAACCGGTGATGGAGGAAGAGATTGATAGACATCATGCGTGGGTGCGATCTCTCAAATCGAATGGGACGATGTATTGGAGCATTATTCATGAGGCCTCCTGGTGGCGATGGGTCAATGATATCGCTGGTACAGGCGTGAATGAGAAGCTGGGATACGGATTTTCAGGTTGGAGATTTTGGATGTCTGAACCAAAGTTTTGCAACCTGCTCATGACGGGTGTGGATTCGCCCCATGTATATCGTCTCTTTGATGGCCGGCGGAAACGGTGGCCCGGTGCGCACCAGGCTATTATTGGCGTGAATCGGGAAGTTAAAGAAAGATATGGTCTTTAAGGAGATCTGACAGTATCAGTGTAATGCCGCACTATCCGCGGATTACCAATGAGTTAGTGGTCTCCGTTTGATTACCTAGGTAGGCTTGGCTATGTGGAATATCTGCTAGTCTTGCTATTAGGGCACACATAGATGATTTACTCACTGATAATTCCTCTCTTTCAAAGTGTGAGGCACGCACCTAGGCGTGGGTAAACCGAGCACTAACCCCTAGGCTAAAAGGTCATACAAGATACTAGCTGCTCGCTAGGGACGTGCTGCTAGGGGGCGCGCGGGCGATACGTGCTGCTCAAAAAGGCTGCGTGTCCAAGCCACCTCCCAGGCTTGTATGCAAAGCATTGTAATGGGCTACACATGCCTTCGCTGCTTACCTACGAACGGGTGGTCAGTCTGGAGACTACCACCTGCAGTTGTAGGTGCGCCACACTGTAAACCCAATATCATCTTAAACCCAAATGTACTTTTTAAATATGAAATATATATAGTTTCTATATTAACTTTTCAGTATATTGATCTCTAGCTATAGTATATAGCTTTAACTTAATAGAAAATTTCAATAGTTTTTAAAACCTATTTTATAATTTAAAATGTTTTATTTAATACTGAAAACAGTTATTATAATAATTATCTATATAATATTATTATTATTATTATTCTTTATTTAAAGTATGTGCAGTTTAAGACTATAATACTTACTAGTTTTACTGAATTTCTTAAATATAAAAAGAAAAATATAAGTTATAATAGCAATTTGAACTTGTAATCCAGCTTTTCAATTTAGAAAAAAAAAGATTTTTAAAGAAAAATAAGATAAAAAAAATTTAATAAAAATAGTTTAAAAAGAAATATTCAAAAAATATAAAAGAGATAATAACAAATAAGAAAAGTATTAAAGAATGAAAAAAGAAAAATAGATAGAGAAAAAGAATATAGAAGAAAAAAAACTTAAATATTCTTTCAAAAATATTCTGAATTCAAGAACTAGTTTCTTGTTATTATTATTATTATTATTATTATTATTATTATTCTTTATTTAAAGTATATACAGTTCAAGACTATAATACTTACTAGTTTTACTAAATTTCTTGAATATAAAAAGGAAAATACAAGTTATAATAGCAATTTGAACTTGTAATCCAGCTTTTTAACTTAGAAAAAAACATTGTTATTAAAGAAAAATAAGAGAAAGAGAAAGATTTAATAAAAACAGTTTTAAAAAAAATATTTAAAGAATAAAAAAGATAATAATAAATAAGAAAAATATTAAAAAATAAAAGAAAGAAAAATAGATAGAGAAAATAAATAAAAGAAAATAAATATTTAAATATTTTTTCAAGAATATTCTAAGTTTAAAAGCCAGTTTCTTGCTATAATTTTGATTTTTTCTAGAAAATTTTCTAAGAATTTCAATTTCAATCTTGTATTAAATAAGAATTTAAAATTTAATTTATTCAGTTTATATTTTCTCTTTAATTTATTTTTAATGTTAGAGGGTTTGACCTAGCCTGGTCAGAGTATTCCATACCAGTAGGGCTGAGGTAGGGAATAGATAACAATAATAAGGGATTTAAGAGGCTTTAGAGAGTAGCAAGTATCAGAGAGACTTAATTAATTACTCCAAGGGCTAAAGGCAAGAAAATACTGAGATATAGATTAAATCTTGAAATAAGTCTTTATAAAAAGATACAAGCAAGCTCCAGTTATAATAAAATAATAGAGTTATAAATATTCTTATAGATTTAAACTATAGAGCTCTGAATTGCTATAATTAATACTAACTAATAATAAAAATAAGATAATAAACTGAAATAATTGTAAGAAATTATAAGAATTTCTCTGAATAATAGATAACAATTTATTCTTATATATAACTCTAGAATTCTGGAGTAGTTTTTAATAAGATTTTTTAAAATAATTTCTGATAGATTTTTTTCTAAGTAATTCTAAACAAACTCTTTCTTGAATAGTTTTAAATAGACTATTATTAAAATAATTTCAAATAGACTACTTTGCTAAAGCTTGTTATAGACTTCTCTATTATATAACTTTCTTAGATCTAGATTTATTTTTCTAGAGATAACTCCTCCTGTTATTTAATTATTTTAAGAATATATTGTAAATCTATAATATTATCTCTTTCTCTGCAGTATTCTTGTCTTAAGAATAAATAATTCTTCTATTACCAGTTGATTTCTTTATATTTATAAAAACATTTATCTTCTATAAATCTTATTATATTTATTATACTATACAAACTCTTTTTATCTTGTTTTTCTTAAAACTGTTATTCTGAATAGATTTATCTTGTTAATCTGATTAACTATTATAGTAGTATCTTTAATTTTCCTTGTAACAGTTGCTTCTTATCTTTTTCTCTATATATTATAATAAATTCTTGCAGCTTATCCTGTTTATTATATCTCTGTAAAAATAAGTATTGTACTAGTAAGATCTATATCAATTAAAATCTTCTTTTTTTATTAAAAGAAAAAGAGTAAATATCTTCCTGTCTTATTACTAGAGATTATAATATAAAGATTTTTATAAAAGAAATAAATTATCTGGAATCTGCTCTGATTTCTTTTTAAAATATATTTTTAAAAAATTAGATAAATATTCTCTGCTTTATTATTACTTTGTTTTATTGTCTAATCAGATCAGTCAGCTAGCTTTTCTTAATTAGTCTACTCTAGAATTGTTTAATCTATTATTGATTTACTTTTCTACTGAAGATATTTTTCTACTTTTTTTTAATAATTTTACAAGTTTTTGATTAATTTCTAGATATTTTCCTCTGCAGAGTATTCTTTCTATTTCACTAAGTAATATATTTTTCTATTAATTTGATCTTGTTCTAGAATTTTCTTAACTTTATTTTTATTTTTATCTTCAATTTCAATTTTTTCTTGTCTGATATTCTGGCTGGCTTTTTCTATTAATAATATATAGAATACTAGATATATTTATATTATCTTTAACAGCTTCAGCTTGTAATTGAGTTCTGATATTTTTTATTAAATTCTGAATAATTCTAATTTCTTGAAATTCAATTTCTTACTTAATTATTTTATTTTAATATTTTTCTATAAAAGATATACTTTCTCTCTCTCTGTAAATTTAGATGTATTCTTGTATTTTTTATTATAGTAGACTTTTATTCTTTTATTAATAAACTTAATATTATTATATAGATTTTTATATATTTTTCTTAATTTCTGAGCTGTTATCTTGTTTTTATAACTTCAGTTTAGTACTTTCAGTAGATTTCTTCTAATTATTAGTTCTTTTCTATAATTTGCAAAGAATAATATTATTTCTATTATTATATATTTTAAATTATTATATACAAATTGTACTATTAGCAGCAATTCTACTTAATTTTTCTAATTATAATTTATATAGTATTTCAGATACTGTTTCAGTATCTGATTAAGTTTTTTAATTTATTTATCTATCTGTAGATAATATACTGTTAATATCTTGTATTTGACTCTGAGTTGCTGTATTAATATTTACTAGAAATATTTTATAAAATATATATCTTAATCTGTAATCTATTTAATAGATAATTTATAATTAATAATTATTCATTTAATAATTATCTCTGATAATTTTTTTATACTTAATTTTTCTGTATATACTATAAAGTATCTGTACTTTAAAAGTATATTTATTAATATTAATATAGTATTATATATTTGTCTATTACTTGTTAATCCTGATAATTTCACTATAAAATCTATCAAGACTTATTTTTATAGAGCTTTAAGTCTTAGTATCAGCTGTAGATATCTATATTTCTTGTATTATACTGTCTTGCTTTTTTAATATAGATTATATTCTCTAATATATTTTCAGATATCTGACTATATCTTTAGCCAGTAATATATTCTGATAATTTTATTAATTATTTTTTTATTTTCAAAATATCCTGCTGTCAGATTATTGTATTCTTACTGAATTATTTTATATTATATTACTTTCAGTATATATACTTTATTCTAATATAGTATTAATTTATTCTACTTTATTATTCTCTTAACTTCTAGAATTAACTTAGTATTTTTTTTTTTAATTTCTTATTATAGTTTTTCTTTCAAGGAGAATTTTAATATAATAGTCTGGATTGTATTTACAGCAGTCTAGTTAAATATTTACTTTTCTTAATTCTGTATAAAAAAAGTTTTTTTTTTTTTTATTAAATCTGCTTGGCAGTTTAATATATCTGTCTATATATTGTTTATTTCTTTGTAATACTGTATTTAAAAGTTATACTAAGTAAGAGTCTTGTATTATTTTGTTTATTATCTAATTAACTTTTTTATTATTATAAAATATTGCAGGTTACTGTAATTTGACAGTACAAGTATCTGATATTTTATATTCTGAAATTTAACTTTCTATTTCTTGAAAGTATTTACAATTGCTAACAATTCTTTATTATAAATATTATAGTTTAGTTTGACTAGTATCAATAATTTTATATAATATATTATTAATTTTAACTTATTATCTAGTTTTTATTATTGTATTCTTGGTCTAATTACTCTGTTAAATATATCAGTATTGACTATTGTTTCTTTTTCTAGATTATAGTATATATATATATCTTTTTTTTTAAATACTTCTTTAAATTTCTTAAAAGTATTTTAATATTACTCTGTTTATTTGAAGATTTCTTCTTTCTAGAATAAATTAATTAACAGCTTTATTTTTACTGAGAAATCTGCTATAAACTTTTAGTAGTAATTTACAGTTCTATAGAATAACTGAACTTCTTTTATATTTATTAATATTAATTAGTCAAGTATTATTTAAATCTTTTCAAAGTCTATCTGTATTCTATCTCCTGAGAGTATATATTTCAGAAACTTGACTTCTTTCTTAAAGAATTTATACTTCTTTAAACTTAATAAAATATTGTATTTTAAAAACTTTTATAGTACTTACTATATTTTTCTTTTATAATCTTCTTTTATTTCTCTGAAATAAATTATAATATTATCAAGATAAACTGTAATAAAGTCTGTTAAATACTTTCTTAATATATAGTTCACTTATATTTATTATATTGTCAGTCTATTAGTTACTTTAAAAGATATAATTAAATATTTATATATTTTCTATAATATAATAAATACTGTCTTTTATTTATTATCTTCTCAGATTTATATTTAATAAAATATTTTTTTCTAGTTTAATACAGTAAACTATATATATCTGAGTAATATATCCTGTATTTATTCAATCAGTAATAATAAGTATTAATTTAGTATTATTATATTATTTACTGATCTGTAATTAATACAGAATCTCTTTAATCTATTTTTTTTTAATATAAAGAACAGTAAATATTCTTCTAGTGCTTTCAATAGCTTAATATATTCTTTTACTCTTTCTTTACTTATAAACTGTTCAATTAGCTTAAGTTCTTGTTATATATATCTTCTTATCTTAAAATATTTAAGTATTTTATTTTTTCTGAAGTTTATCTTATAATTCTATAACTGGTATTTCAGTAGTATTATAGATGGTTTTTATTCTTTAAATAAAACTTGAAATTCTCTAAATTCTTTTAGTAGCTTTGATAATAGCTTTTTATCTATCTGTTATTGCTTATTAACCTGGTCCTTGTTTTTACCAGTTTCAATCAATTATTTAAGCTTATTCTGAAGTACCTTCTATATATCTAAGACTTTTCTCTTTTTATCTTTTATTAAGTCTTAAATTCTTTTTAGTATTGTAATTTCTACTGAGTTTCAGATTTTCTAATTAAAGAGGCAATTGTATTTCTATTTCTTTATTTATTTCTTTTTCCAGTTAATATTTAAGTTGTATTACTCTATTTAAAAGTATTTTAAAATCAAGTTTAATACTTTTAGATCTGTTATATTAAAGCTCATTTCCTTATTATATCTTTCTATTTTTATTTATAGTTTAAATATTTATTATTCTATTAATCTTTCTACAATATTTAATATTGAAACTCATTGCAGTATTTTCTTTTATTCTAATTATATATAATATTTTTCAGTATATTATATATTTATAAAGTTATCTTGAACTTCTGAATCTATTAATACAGCTGTACTTTCTCTATTAATAATTACTTAGATTATTAAGTACTTCTTTCAAGATATAATAGTTGTTTCTAGTTACTCAGGTTGCTATTCTACAGTCTGTATTTCTGGATAGCAGTTTTATTTCCTGTCAGTTTAATTTTAATTAATACTGGTTCTTGAATTTCCTGTTTTTTATTAACTTCAATATTCTTTAAAATTGTATTTTTATAATTATTTATTGTATTTATTTATTCTATATATAATTATATAAATTTATTAAGCTGTTTTTCTATTTATTCAAGAATTTTATTTACTTTTTTCTATAATTGCTTAATTTTTTTTTCTTATTCAGTACTTTCTTGAATATATCTCTTCTATTTATATTTCAATATCTGAACTTTAACTTGTTCTTCTAGCTAGCTAGATCTTTCTTTATCTTCTGATAGCTCTGTATATCTTAGTTTCTATTTATCTTGTATTTTATACTATTAACAGTTATTTTCACAGCTATAGATTTTTATTTTGTAATTATCTTTCTAATTCTGATATTTCTGCTATAATTAATAATATAGGTTTTCAATATTTACTGTTACTGGTCTGTACTTGAAATTCAGTTATATCTGTTTGTATATAAATATATTAACTAATTTTATTATTTTCTTAATTTTATACTTTATTGCAAGTCAGTATTATACTTTGTAGAATATTACTAGATATTTTATATATATTTAATATTTAATACATCTATCTGATTCTTCTATTTCCTAGATTATAATACAATTTTATTCTATATTGAAAGTATATTCTGCTTGTTTCAAATAGTTAATTTAGTACATGTAAGCTTCTGAATATATATATTAATATCTCAGTCTATAATAGTATAGCTAATATCTTTTATTGCTATATTATTTCTATTTTTTATTATAGTAACTACAAATCTAATCTATATTTCTTTTATAATATTTTTCTTTATATATAGCTGGTATTATATCTTAGTATTTCTAGATATAAAGTATACAAAAACAGTTTATTTATCAAAGTTTATTATACTTCTACTATTACCTGACTTAGTATATATTATTTTTAATTTTTTTAATTCTTTGCAGTTCTTTAAGTATTTTATTAGCAACTAGTATTTCTATTTTATTTTATAATACTATTTCTTAGACTTCTATTACTTATATCTTGATATTATATTTTTTATAGTTTTTCTTTCAAGTTCTTTTCTTAATTCAGTATTTATATATATAATATTTTTTTTTATTACAGTTAAAGTATTTCTTTTTCTTCTTTCTTTGTTTAGTTTGTTTTTCTTGCTTTTTTTAAATAGTATTAATTTCTATAAGTTAGTATCTGTACATGTTACAGACTAACAGGAATTATTGGTTAATAATAACCCAGGAGGAAGAGGCACAGTAGAAATAAAAGAACTTATAGAACAGAAAGATTATATAACTAGTAAGTTATATAACTGGAACAGTAGACTCAGTAGACTCAGTAAACTTAGTAAATTCAGATCTATTAAATCTACATAATCTACCAAATTTACTAAGGAAATTATTATATATATAAAGAATATATTTTCTTTATTCTTAGAAATAAAAGTCTTCTACTTTGTATTTAATAATAATACTAATTTTAAATTTATTTTTAGTTCTAGATCACTAGCTACAACAGTACTGCAGTCTTACTTTGATATTATATATACTCTATTTTTATATTCTATTAAACCTTTCCTGATATACAGTACACAGCTGTCCTCTAGCTGGATTACTTTATTCTTGTAAAAAAGTAGATTATTTTCTATTACTACAGTAAGCTAAGGCCTATATACTGGCTTAGAATAATAAGCAAGCTTAGTGTATACCAGAGTATATCCTCTAAGAGTATTACAGACCTCTGAAGTTTAGTTTAGGTTCTGCCCTGCTTAATCAGATAAAGTACTTTATAATATATTGAATACCTATTTTTTAAAGTATTAGCTTGAAAGATATAAAACTATATTAAAAATTTTTAACTATATAAATCTATAAACCTTTTTAAAATCTTTCAACTATACAAGATTACAATAAAATCTTTTTATCTTTTAACTATACAAGATAAAAAATACTTTGTTGATTCAGGTAAGTATTACTTTAGCTTAGAAAGAATTAATTAATAAAAAGACATGTCTACAGCAGTTACAGTACAAGTTTTACTAGCCTGAATTCAGAAGCTTGAGATCAAGATCAAGGAGCAGCAAGAAATAATTGATTAGATATATAAATATACAATTAATATTGAAAATTAGATTACAGTGCAATCTACAGGCCAGGAGAAAGAAGATATTACAGAGAAAGTAAAGATTTAATTCTTTAACAGAACTAGAAACAGGCTCAGATTTTTTCTAGTATATTTTAAAATCTACTTTCAATTCAATATCAAGTTAATAAAGATTAATAAATACTTGATAGCAGTACAATATCTGCAGAGAAAAGCAGCAGTGTAAATATAACTCTATTTAATAATATAGTTTAGCAGAAAAGATTCCAGGGATTTTATATTTATTAAAACTGAGAGAATTCTTGTAATAAAGAATTTCAAACTGTTTAAGAAAGTATTAACAGCAAATTTTAAAATTACTAATAAAAAAGTAACAGCAGTATAGAAAATTAAATAGATTCAATAAATAAAAAATACAGCTGAATATCTAGTAGAATTCCAACAGCTAGCTACAGTATTGAACTAAAATAATAATATATTAATAGAAGCTGTATACAACAGGCTTAAAGAGAAGATCAAGAATAAAATAACAAGATTGAAAGAATAATTTGATATACTATCTGAAATAATCAAACATGCAGTATATATAAATACAAGAATTTGAAAAAAATACTTAAAATAAAAAAATTACAAGCAGTTTTTAAACTATACTGCAAAGTAATAGATATACAGAGAAAACTACAATTCTTATAAACTACAACTTATAGAACTAGATACAACTATAAAAAGTCAGGACTACAAGAAAAATAAGCTATACTAGAAGAAATTGTATTTCTTTTACAAGAAACTAGAATACTTTATAAGAAATTGCTATAAAAAACAAGGAAACCAACTATAACAAGAACTGAGAACAATTATAAGAGAATAATATTACTTTACTACTGATACTGGTAGAAATAAACAACAATTTCTACATGCAACTAGAGCTAAAACTAGTGATACAGAAGATAAGTAGAATAAACTACAAGAAGTCATAGTAGAACAGATGTTTCAAGGATTAATAAAGACTTGACAAGCAGAAATTGACAGTAAGACAGCTAAACTAACTGGAATAACAAGAATAGAGTATCTATCATCCAACTATTAGAATCTACACTGGGAAGAGTATAAGAAACAATAAGAATTAGAAAATCTACAAGAAAATAGCAGAGATTGTAACTATTATTGGAAGAAGAAGAACTAGAATATTACAGATCTAGAATATCTATAATACTACAAATTTTCTATATTTGTATGCAATTGCAAATAGTACAAGAAAATCCAGAATAAAGAAATTTAGTAAATCAGAAATAATTCAATCTACTACTATTATAAACTGTATAAATATAATATAAAGAATTGCAAGCAATGTAATGAGATTAAAGTATAAGAAGATATTTAAGAAATATTAAAATAGTCCAGTTTACAAGACAAGATAAATATCAAATATCTACAGTATAAAAGGATATATTAATTATTCTGTTATACAGATAGCTGTCTATTCTATTAGAAAATAAAAGACAACCAGTACTATTCAGATCTACTGAAGCAGTTAAAAGCAATTTAAATAAAAGAATTATAGCTAGAAGAATATATAATCTCAAGTTTTAACAAGAATAAAAATACAGAGTTACTGTAGAGAGAGATTATAAACTATATTTATTACAGAATAAATTAAAAAATAATCAGTTACTATAATATCAGATTAAAGAATAATAACAAATACAGAATCAGAGTACTGATTTGATTATTATATTAAATAAATAATTGTAGAATATACTGCAGAGAAAAACAGGTAAATAAATATTTTTTATAATTACTATAGAAAATACAGATCAGCAATAAAAACTATTCTAGAGAGCTAATTTTTATATCTGAAAAATAGATAGATTATCTATTATACAATATCAACTATCTATAATATACAGGAATATCTTAGGTATACTGTACAGGAATATATAAAAAGCTGAAGTACAATATATACAAGATCAATTATATATAGAGACCAGCAAAGCTAATAGAATACTGAAAAGAAGAGCAATATTATTGATATAATAAAAGTACTGAATTACAAATATATTATAAAGTCTGATATAAAAAAATACAGGTTAAGATAATAATTACAGATTTATAGTAGAGTAAAGTCAAGATACTATAAAATTAATTAGAAAAAAATAAATCTAGAGTATTTGAAATCTAAAAAAAACTAATTAAATAATAAATAATAATATTTAAAAGAATTTCAAAAAATCTATTATAGAAATTAAGACAGAAAACTGATATTTTATAACTGCAGATAAAAAATAACAGTATTACTATAAACAAGTACCTGTAAGCAATATAATAGAACAGTTATTAGCTAATATAAATTAAAACAGCTATCTAGCAGTTACTGCAATCTTGAGAGAATACTATATATATATCTTGATCAATTCAGAGGCAACTGAAATTCTTATAGACAAGAGTTTTATAAAAAAAACTAGATTATCAACAGAATTAAAGGAAAGACTGTATTAACTGAATAGATTAGATAGAAATTAGCTAGACTTTATATAATAGAAAATATATCTGGAACTATTAGTAATACAGGAATACTAAGAACTTGTAAATTTTAATATAATCAATTTAGAGAATTATAATATTGTCTTAAAATTATTCTAGTTAAAGCTATACAACTTCAATATACACTAGCAGAAGGGAATAATAAGACTAAATAAATATAAATATTCCCCAGTACCAGATTCAACACTAGAAACAATTTACAGTTTATAAAAAATCAAGTATAAGACTACAGCAATAGATAAGCTGAACAACTAAGAACAGACAGTATAAAAACAATTAATTAAATAGATAAATACTATTGAATACAAAAAAACTGCTGGGACCTTATTCAGAAAGACAAGCTAGAATATATCTGAAAAAGTCAGAAAAATAGTATCTAAGAAATACTGGAACTATGAAGAAATGTTCAAGAAAAAAGAGCTGTCTAAGAGTTTACTAGAATATGAGAAATAGAACTACAAGATACTATTGCTGAAAGGAAAAAAGCTGATATACAAGCTAATATATCAACTAAATAAAAAAGAGCTAAAAGAATTATACTAATATATCAATAAAAATCTAGAAAAAGAGTTTATCAGATTATTGATATTATCAACAGAATACTTTATTATCTTTATATTAAAAAAGAATAGCAAGTTATAACTGTATATAGATTATCAACAATTAAATAGTATTACAATAAAGAACTGATATCTATTACTATTAATTGAGGAAATACAGAACTGATTTCAAGGAACTAGATAGTTTATTTTACTAAATTTAAGAGCAAAATACAATTAAATCAGGATTAAAGAAAACAAGAAATAAAAAACAGTATTTTAAATATATTACAGATACTTTAAATACTTAATTATACTATTCAAGCTAATTAATATACTAGCAATATTTCAAGCAATAATTAACAAGCTTCTTTACAAGTTTCTAGACAACTTTGTAGTTGTATATCTAGATAATATCCTGATCTTTACTGATAGCACAAGGATAGAATATACTGAGAAAGTAAAGATAGTATTTAACAGGTTATAAGAAAAGAATATACTATTGAAACTAGAGAAATGTGAATTCTCTAAAAAGAAAATTGAGTTTCTAAAATATATTATTACTACAGAAAGTATACAGATAGATCCAGCAAAAATTCAAATAATAAAAGAGTAGCTAATATTAAAAACTGTAACTGAAGTCCAGGTATTATACAGACTTGCAAACTATTACTGACAGTTTATAAAAGAGTTTTTAAACCTGATAAAACCCTTTATATTCCTTTTTAAAAAGAATATTGAGTTTTATTGAGAAGAATAACAGCAGAAAGTATTTAAAGTAATTAAGAAAGCTTTCTAAAAAGAAAAAATACAGATATATTTTAACTTCAAGAAATCTGTAATTATAGATATAGATATATCAGATTGTACAATAGAAGTAAGACTACAGCAAGAAAATAATTAAAAAAGAAAGAAACTGATTACTTACTATACAAGATCAATGATACCAGTTAAACAGAACTACAATATTTATAATAAAGAATTACTTGCAATAGTAGCAGTACTGAAGAAATAGCAAGTATATTTAAAAGATACAAATTACTAGATAATTATAATTTCAAATTATTATAATCTTTAATACTTTATAATTATAAAGAAGTTGATACAATGTCAAGCTTATTAATTAGAAATCTTAGCAGTCTATAATTTTAGAATACAGTATTGCAAAAAAAAGAACAATATTTAAATAGATATATTGAACAGACAGTTGAATCTGATAATAGTTTACAAGAAAAAATAAATACTTTTCAAAACTGCAGAAGATATAAATACTCTAATCTTTAATTACTAGATTTTAAAAGTTATATAATTAGTTACTATATCAGTAGAGTTCAAAAATAAATTATAAACTCAGATACAAAATAATTCTATTGTATTAAAGATTAAATATAAAGACAAGTTCAAGAATAGTAATAGATTGCTATTATACAAAGAACTGATTTATATTTTACTGAAACTGAAGAACAGAATTCTGCAAGAAAATTATAATAATTCAATAGCAGAATATTTTGAAATTAAGAAAATTCAGAAAAGAATTTCAAGAAACTATTATTAACTAGAATTATAGATATCAGTTAGAGATTATATACAAGACTGCAATTATATATAAAACAAAGTAAATTAATATAAGAAGTATAGCTTGCTACAGCTGATACCTTACTTACAAATACTATAGAAATTAATAGCAATAGATTTCATTGTAAAATTACTGAAATTTAAGAAATTGTAAATAGAAATAAAGTATAACTCTATTTTAACAGTTACAGATTAATTAATTAAATATATATATTTCTTACTGTTTATCAAAGAAATATCAGTACTAGAGATAGTATATATACTATTACAGAATATATTTATAAATTATAAATTATTTGAAGAAATTATCTCAGATAGAAATCTAAAGTTTATAAAATATTTCTAGAAAATATTTACAGTATACTTGAATATAAAATACTAGACTACAACAGTATACTATCTGCAGGCAGACAGATTAATAGAAAGATTGAACCAGACAGTAGAGTAATACTTACAGAATTATATAAATAACTGACAAGATAACTGGATTTTACTATTACTGACAGTATAGATTGCCTATAATAGTTCAAAATATATAACAACAGGATATACACTATACTTTATAAATTATAGATGAAAATTAGATATTCTATAAGTACTGTAATACACAGAAATAAGAGTATATTTAAAAAAGATAAAAATTCAAGAACTTTGAAAATTGTACTAGTAACTGCAATTAAACTTGAAATTTTACAGTAAACAGATAAAATATTACTATAATAAAAAATACTAGAAAGTACTGATTTTTTAAAAAAAAGAGAGAATATATCTTTTATAAAGAAATATAAAAATAAAATAATCAAGTAATAAACTCAATTATTGAAAACTCAGATTTTTCAGAGTTTTAGAACAGATTGGACCAGTTATATATAAACTTACTTTATTAAAAAATATACAGATATACCTGATATTCTATATCTTATTAATTGAAAAAGCACCTCAGAACACTAGATAATATTTATCTAAGGTCAAGAATAAAAAATCAAACAAATACAAAGTTAAAGAGATTCTAGAAGATACAGTATTAGAAAAAAAACAATACTATTTTATAAAATAGAAAGAATACCTACAGTTAGACAGTACTTAGAAATCTGTTAATAATTTGAAGAATACTCAGAAAGTATTGCAGCACTATTAAAAGCTGCAAAGTTAAAATCAGAAAAAGAAAGAATATTGCTGATAATAATCAGCAAAACTTGCAGTTTATCTGTAGCTATAGCTTTAACTTATTTTCTTTTATTTTCTTCTTCTTTTAATTTTTCTAACTTTTTAAGAGTTTAGATATCAGATTCAAGGAATTTACCTGTACAGTTATTTAAAAACTTTTCTTAATTATAAAGACAATAATTTTAATTTATAGATTCTTAACAAGTAGTAAAGAGATAAGTCAGCTTATTACTTAGACAAGTAATATCAGTAAAGTATTGAACCTGCTTTTTTTTAATATAATATTTATCAATCTTGATTTTATTACAAGTACAATATAGTTTGTTTCAGTCAGAACAGGGAACAAAGTTCAAGTTATAAATATAAAATTTGTCCTGATAAATATATTTACTATAATATTTATTGTATTTCAATATAATATAAGGTTTCTTAAATTATTTACAACAATAATACAGAGAAGATATAATAATACTTAGATATTCAATATCAGCAGTATAGATCTTGTTGAAAGCAGTATAACTGAATACTATAGTTAATATATTCTGAAAACTTACAGGAGAAGAAGACTGACTACAAGAAAGTAGAACAAGTAATAGTTATAAAGAGATAAAATTGCTGGGACAGCTTACTAGAAAAGAAGAGAATAATATTACAGATTAACAGAAATTATTAATTAATAATAATCCAAAAGAAAGAAGTACAGCAGAAATAGAAGAATTTATAAAACAGAAAAATTATATAATTGATAAATTATATAATCAGAACAGTAGACTTAATAGATTCAGTAAACTTAGTAAATTTAAATCTATTAAATCTACATAATCTACCAGATCTACTAAGGAAATTATTATATATATAAAAAATATATTTTTTCTATTCTTAGAAATAGAAGTCTTCTATTTTGTATTTAATAATAATACTGATCTTAGATTTACTTTTAATTCTAGATTATTAGCTATAACAGTACTGCAGTCTTACTTTAATATTATATATATTCTATTTTTGTATTCTATTAGACCTTTTCTAATATATAGTGCACAGCTGTCCTCTAGCTGGATTACTTTATTCTTATAGAGAAATAAATCACCCTCTATCACTACAGTGAGCCAAGGCCTATATACCAGCTTAGAGTAATAAGCAAGCTTGGTGTATACCAGAGTGTATTCTCTAAGGGCATTACAGACCCCTGAGGTTTAGTTTAGGTTCTGCCCTGCTTAATCAGACAAGGTACTTTGTAACAGTACAGGTTTTTCTGCTAGTTTTAGTTGATCTTTCTTAGTTAATTTCTGTATATATCCTTCTTTTCAAGCTTTCTCTTCTATAGTTGATTGTCAATTCTGATAGCTGTATTTATCAGTTCAGATAGACTCTTATCTTTCTTTTCTAATTAAATAACCTTATTTTTAACTTCTTCTTTCAATTCTTAGTAGTATTGATTGACTAGAGTATTGTCTCTCTATTTCAAAAATATATTTTCTCTCTAGAATTCTTGAATATACTTGAATACTAATTCTTTTTATTATAAATACTGTATTTTCTTAATAGCTGTTATAATTTTATTAATCTTTTTAAAGTTTAATTGCAAGACTTTCTTCAGTTTTAATTTTATTTTATATTTTATTATATATTTTAATAATCTCTAGATTTTTCAAGTCTTCTCTTTCAAACTATAATAATAAATAGTTTTGAGCCTATCTTTCTGCTGTTCTTTTTATATTTTTTAATATAATTAGATTCTGATCTGTATCTGTAGTTGGAGTGTTATACTTAAAAAATACTTTATATTATAGAAAAAACTATTTTAATTATTTTTATTTTTCTATAAATAACTTGATTTTTATCAGCAGTTTTAATATTGAAAGTTTAACTTTCTCTTAAACTTTTTTAAGTTTTATAATTTATACTAGCAATATATTTATATTATTATCAGTATTAATTGTAAATTCTGATATTATTTTTTCTTGATCAATTCTTTTAATATTTATTAAGAATATACTTCTCTGTAAGATTTAAACTATTCATCTATTAATTTAGACAAGAGATTAGATATATATTCAATAATAATATATTGTTTTTATAAAATATATATCTTTTATTAATTTTCTTCAACAACTAAGAGGGGTAATTATTATTAGAGAGTTTGACCTAGTTTAATCAGAGTATTCTGTACTAGTAAAGCTGAAGTAGGAAATAGATAACAATAATAAAAAATTTAAAGAACTTTGAAGGATGGCAAGTATTAAAGAGACTTAATCAATTACTTCAAGAATTTAAAGCAAGAAAATACTGAGATATAAATTAGATTTTGAAATAAATTCTTATAAAAAGATACAAGCAAGCTTTAGTTATAGTAAAATAATAGAATTATAGATATTCTTATAAATTCAAATTATAAAACTCTAGATTACTATAGTTGGTACTAACTGATAATAAAAGTAAAATAATAAATTGAGATAATTATAAGAAATTATAAAAACTTCTCTAGATAATAGATAATAATTTATCTTTATATACAACTCTAGAATTCCAGAGTAGTCTTTAACAAGGTTTTCTGAAATAGTTTCTGAAAGATTCTTCTCTAAGTAGTTTCAAACAGACTTCTCTTTAAGTAATTCTAAATAAACTACTATTGAAGTAGTTTTAAATAAACTACTTTGCCAAGACTTATTATAAACTTCTCTATTACATGATTTTCTCAGGTCTGGATTTATTCTTCTAGGGATAACCCCTCCTGTCATTTAATTATCCTGAGAATACATTATAGATCTGTAATATTTAATATCTTTGTAGAAAGAATATAGAAGAAATAAATATTCATAATTTTTTTAAAAAATTATAGATAGAATAGGTTTTAAAGTTATATTCTAGTAATTTTATTAAATAAAATCTAAAATAATTATATTCTAGTTTTAACTAGATTATAATTACTGAAAGTTTTTTATTTATTTTTAAAATTTTAACTTTTAATTTAAATTTTTCTTTGAATTGAAAATAGTAATTTTATTTTTTATTCTTTTTTTTATTTTTTTTCTATTTTATTAGATAGACTTCTTTTATTCTTCTTTTAATATATAATTATAAAATGAAGTTATTATTACTGTTTAATTGAAATATTTCAGTGCTTTTTTTTACAACTTTATTAGCTAATTTATTTCCTAGAATTTCTATATAAACTGAAATTCAATATATATAAATTTTTAAATTTTTTAAATTTATTTTAATAGCTGTAATAGCTTTTAAAATAATTTTAATTTAACTTTATTTACTTTTAATTTTATTTTTTTAGAATTCTTTAAAGAATAGCTTGATTATCTAAGAAAATCTATATATCTTTCAGATTAAAAAATAAAGAAGAAGAATTTTAAATTAATTTAAATACTTTAACTATAGTAAGAAATTCAGTATTAAATACTTTTAATTTTTTATTTAAGTTTCAAGAAACTTAAGTAAATTTTTTTTTATTAATAATATAGACTAAGCCTGCTTCTAAGTATTCAATTTCTTTATTTTTAGAGCTATTAGAATATAGTAAAATAGATTTAGTTAAATCTAATTTAAATATTTTCTCTGAATAGGCTGTAGCTTCTTCTTCTTTTGCCAGACTATTTATTTAAATATTTATCAAATAATTCAAGATATTTTTCTATAAAGAGAGTAACTTGTATTGAATTTCTTCAATTTTTAAGCTTAGTAAATTGTTTTTAATCTATTTTCAAGAAAACTAAATATTTATTAAATAAGGATTTTTAATAGATTTATTTCCTGGTATATTTTTAACAGTTTATTAGCAGAGATATAATTATAAATATCTTTAATATTTATAAAGAAAGTAGAAGTAACTAGTTTCTTATTCTTTACTAATTAAATATTATAAACTAGAGTTAAACCAGTATTAATTGCTAAATATTGCTTTCTTTCTTCTAATTAATCTTTGTATAGAAGATCAGTAATAGAGATTAAAAAAAATTAAAAATTATTACTTTTTCTAAAACTCTTTCTAGACAGTTTAATAATAAAATAACTCTGTAGAACTTTAAAATAGTTGATTTTTTATTTAATTTTAATAATATAATTTCAATTGCTTCTCTTTACAGCTAGAATAATATCTATATTTTAAAAAAACGTTTATAGAGATAATAGAGCTCATCTTCAAACTTATTATAAATTTTTTAAATTATTAAATAAAATATTCTATCTAGGCCTGCTGCTAACTTTGTAGAACTTATAAAAATAGCTTTTCTAAATTTATTTCTTATAAGAAAAAACTATTCTATTTTCTCTTATTTTCTTGATAATTTTCTAGAGAAATAGTTTTATTTAAGCTGGATAGAGTTTAAAAAAGAATTCTTTTTATAACTAAGTATTTATTTTAAAATAATACAGCCTTGTAACTGGAGTTTTGATATTTATATTTAAAAATTAAAAGCTTTTAAATTTTTCTTAATTTAGTATATTGAAATACTTTAAAAATATTCTTTTTCTGAATGTTTTCTAGAAATAAGTTTCAATAATTAGATTTTGCTTATTTAATTATTGAAAAGTAGTTATTTTTAAAATATTTAAAATATTTAAAAGAAATAGTATTTTTTTTCTAGTTTCTTTTAATTTTAGTTAATTTTTTTCTCTTTTCAGTGAGTTCTTCATTCTACTATAGTTTTAAATATTTAGAGATTTTTTTTTTTCAAATAGATTGTTCAATATTAGTAAGAATAAAGATAGTTATATTCTCAGTCTTTTTATTTAGTATTTCTTTTATTATATTTTTATTCTATTAAAACCAGTTTTTCTTTTCTTTTTTAAGCTTTTTACTTTCTTTATTAATTTCATTTCAATTTGCCTTTTAAAAGTTAAATTGATTAGAAATTATTAAATTTTCAACTAGATCTTGATTATTTAATTGAAAAAGAAATTGAATTATTTTATAGTCTGAAACAGAGAATTCTTCTTTATTTATTAGCTAGATATAGAATCTTTAACTAATTTCAGAAGAAACAAAAGTTAAATCTATAATAAATTTATTTGAAATATTTTATCTGTAAAAGATCTATCTATCTAGTTTATTTATTAAGATTAAATTATAAAATAAGGTCTATTCAACCAGGTTATTTGCTTTTATATAGTTATTTATTTCAGAAAATTACTAAGAGTAATAAATATTGAAATCTCTACAGATAATAGAGTATTTATTAAATTATAAATTAGTTAAATATCTATCAATTATTTAGCTATTGTTATTTTCTTTTAAAGATCTTTTATTGCAAATATTGATTAACTAGATAAAATCTAGTTAATTGATAATATTTATAATATCTTCTAGAATTATATCAAAGTCAAATACTAGATCTAGTCTTAGATTAAATTGAAATCTAAACTTTTTCCTTGTATAATTACTTTAGCTCTAATTAATTTTTTTTCAGGAAGAAAACAGTAGTAATTTAAATATAAAATTATATACTTCTACTTATTATTAATTGCTGGTTCTTAAAATAGAATAAAGTCTATTTATATTATTTTAAAGAAAATAATTTCAAAGAGTTTTCTTTTATTTTTCTATATTTTTTAAGTTTTTTATACTTCAAAGATAGATAATAAAGGGTTAAATAAAATAAAAATTTCTATTTTTAATATAATTTACTAGAATTTAAATATTTTATTTTATTTAATATTTCTATTTTCTTCTCTAGTCTTTGAACTTTTACTTTGACTGGAGTATTGATATTTAACTTATTTATTTAGAAATTTCTTCTTTTCTATACTAGAAAGATTTATTTAGAAGTTTTCAAATTTATAGTAATATTAAAATCTTGTTCTTTTATTTTCTCAGAATTTGAAGCTAGAAAATATATTTTAGAACTAGTTATATATTCTTCTCTACAGTTAGTATACTTAGCTTGAAGATAATTATATTTCTTTTCTTTAATACTATAAATAAAGTATTTATATTTATTAAAATTGTAATCTTCAGTATAAAATAAATATTTTATATTTTTAAAACAATTATTTATAGAGTATCTATATTTTTAATAATTTTAATACTGAATTTAATTCTTAAATTTATACTGTTCTTTATATTTATAAACTCTGATTTTTTAATTAAAAATATAAATCTTTTTTAATTAGCTTTTTCAGAATTAACTACAGTTACTAGAACTAATCTATTCTTTTTTTTTAATCTTTTTTTAGGTGAATTTAGTTAGATAAGATCTCTATTAATAAATCCTGTCAGATCTAAATTGTAGTTTTCTAGTTTATATTTAAGAAAAAATATATCTTTTTCTTTGTTAAAGATTTCAGTAGATATATTATTGTTAATAGTGTTCAACCTGTCTGGTCTGGATATTCTGTACCAGTAGAGCTGAGGTAGGGAATGAGTAACAATAATAAAGGGCTTAAGGGGCTTTGGAGAGTAGCAAGTATCAGAGAAACTTGAATTAATTACTTCAAGAACTTAAAATAAGAGAATACTGTAGTATAAGTTGAGTCTTAAAATAAGTTCTTATAGAAAGATATAAATAAGCTCTAGTTATAATAAAATAATAGAGTTATAGATATTCTTATAGATTCAAACTATAGAGCTCTGAATTACTATAATTAATATTTAATTAATAATAAAGATAAAATAATAAAAAGAGATAATTGCAAGAAATTATAAGAACTTCTTTAAATAATAAATAAAAATCTATTCTTATATACAATACTAGAAGTCTAAGATAGTTTTTAGCAAGCTTTCTTAGAATAGTTTTTAATAGAATTTTATTAAAATAATTTCAAATAGACTTTTCTCTGAGTAATTTTATACAGATTTCTATTAAAATAATTCTAAATAACTATTCTATCAAAATTTATTATAGATTTTTTTTTTTTATAATTTTTCTAAATCTGAGTTTATTTTTTCAGAGATAATCTCTTCTGCTATTTAATTATTCTAAGGATATATTATAGATTTGTAATATTATTTCTCTTTTTACAGTATTTTTATTTTAAAAATAAATAATTTTTTTATTACTAATTGATTTTTTATATCTGTAAGATTTCTTATTTTTATAAATTCTATTATATCTATTATATTATACAAACCCTCTTTATTCTGTTTTTCTCAGAATTATTACTTTGAATAGATTTATCTTGCTGATTTAATTAACTGTTATAACAGTATTCCTAACTTTTCCTATAACAGTTACTTCTTATCTTCTTTTCTATATATTATAATAGATTTCTACAGCCTATTTTATTTATTATATCTCTGTAAAAATAAGTATTGTATCAGTAAGATTTATATTAACTAAAATCTTGTTTTTTTATCAAAGAAAAAAAAGTAAATATCTTTCTATTTTATTACTAGAAATTGCAATATAAAGATTTTTTTTAAAAGTATATTTTCTAAGAAACTGAATAAATACTCTCTGTTCTGTTATTACTTTGCTTTATTGTCTGACTAGATTAATCAGCTAGCTTTTCTTAATTAATCTATCTTGAAATTGTCTGATCCACTGTCAGTTTACTTTTTTACTAGAGAGATTTTTTTTATCTTTTTCTAACAATTCTACAAATTCTTAATTAGTTCTCAGATATTCTTCTCTAAGAATATTCATTTTATTTTACTTAGTAATATTTTTTTTTTATCAATCTGACCTTGTTCTAGGATTTTCTTGACTTTATTTTTATTTTTATTCTTAATCTTAATTTTTTCTTGTTTAGTATTTTAGCTGGCTTTTTCTATTAGTAATATATAAAATACTAGATATATCTGTATTGTTTTTAATAGCTTTAATTTATAATTAAATTCTGATATAATAATTCCAGTTTCTTGAAATTCAATTTCTTGCTTAGTTGTTTTATCTTGATATTTTTTATACAAGATATACTTTCTTTCTTTCTTTAAATTTAGATATATTCTTATATTCTTTATTATAATAGACTTTCATTCTCTTTTTAATAAATTTAATATTATTATATAAGTCTTTATATATTTTTCTTAATTTCTAAACTGTAATTTTATCTTTATAATTTTAGTTTAATATCTTTGATAGATTTCTCTTAATTATTAGTTCTTTTCTATAATTTACAAAGAATAAAGTTACTTTCATTGTTGTATATTTCAAATTATTATATATAAACTATACTATCAATAGCAATTCTGCTCAATTTTCCTAATTATAATTTATATAGTATTTCAGTATTTAATTAAGTCTTTCTATTTGTTCATCTGTCTGCAGATAGTATACTGTTAATACTTTATATTTAACTCTGAGTTACTGCATTAATATTTGCTAGAAATAAATATTCTATAAAATAAATATTTTAATCAGTAAATAATCTATAATTAGTAATATTACAGACCTACAGTGTATCTCTATAATAATTGAATAGCAGGAGAAATTATCCCTGGAAGAATAAATCTAGATCTGGGAAAGTTATATAATAGAAAAGTCTATAACAAGTTTTAATAGAATAGTTTATTTAAAACTATTTCAATAAAGTTCTATATAAAATTATTTAGAAGAAAGTTTATTTAAAACTATTTTAATAAAAGTCTATCAGAAATTACTTTAAGAAAGCTTATTAGAGACTACTTTAAAATTTCTAGTATTATATATAAAAATAGATTTTTATTTATTATTTAAAAGAGTTTTTATAATTTCTTATAATTATTTCTTTTTATCATCTTATCTTTATTATCAGTTAATACTAATTATAGCAATCCAGAGCTCTATAGTTTAAATCTGTGAAAATATCTATAACTCTATTACTTTACTATAATCAGAACTTGTTTATATCTTTTTATAAAGATTTATTTCAAGATTTAATCCATACTACAGTGTTCTTTTATCTTAAGCTCTTGGAGTGAATAACTCAAGTCTCCCTGATGCTTGCCATCTTTCAAAGCCTTTTAAACTCCTTATTATTGTTATCTATTTTTTTACCTTAGCTCTACTAGTATATAATACTTAGACTAGACAGGTTAAATATATCTTTAACAATAATTGTCTTTCTTGATTGTTGAAGGATCTCAACAAAGATATATATCTTACAAAGACAATATACTATTATTGAATATATATCTAACCTCTTGTCCAGACTAATAGATTAATAGTCTGAACTTTATAGAGAAGTATAATTCTTGAAAATAAAAAGAATTGATCAAGAAAAAAGATAGTACCAAGATCTATGTATGATCAGTACTGATAATAATATAAATATATTGCTAGTATAGATTGCAAAACTTAAAAAAGTTTAGAAGAAAATCAGATTTTTAATACTAAAACTGTCAATAAAAATTAAATTGTTTACAGTATAAAATATTTTTTAAAGTACAACACTCCAGCTACAGATATAAATTGAAATCTAATTATATTAGAAAATATAGAAGAAATAGCAGGAAGATAGGCCTAGAACTATTTAACAGTATAATTTGAAAGAGAAGATTTAGAAAAGTTAATAAAAAGCATGAAATCTAAAAATCAGTATCAATTAAAAATGAATTAATAGAAAATAAAACTGTTATCTAGATATACAGGCTGTAGAATAACAATTTGAGTAACTAGAAATAATTATTAATAAAGAAAGTAAAGCTGTATTGATAGATTCAGAAATATAAAATAACTTTATAAATATATAATATACTGAGAGGTATTATATATAATCAGAATAAAAAAATATTTAAATTATAAATATAGATAGAAAGATATAGAAAAGAAATAAGTTTTAATATAATAAATTTAGAAATATTAGATTTAATTTTAAAATACTTTTAAATAGAGTAATACAATTCTGATATTAATTGAAAAAAGAGATAAATAAAATAATAAAGATACAATTACTCTCTTAATTAGAAGATTTAAGATTTAATAGAAATTACAATACTAAAAAAAGTCTAAGATTTAATAGAAGATAAAAAGAAAAAGATTTCAGATATATAAAAGATATCTCAGAATAAGTTTAAATAATTGACTGTAACTAATAAACAAGAAAACTAAGCTAATAAATAATAATAGATAGATAAAAAGCTATTATTAAAGCTATTAGAAGAATTCTGAGAATTCTGAGTTCTACTTAAAAAAAAAAAGAATTATTTACTATACTACTGAAATATCAGCTATAAAATTATAAAATAAATTTCAAGATAAAGATTTTATTACAGTTTATCTTGATAATATTATAATTTATTCTAGAAAAATAGAAGAAGATCATATAAGAAAAGTACAGCAAGTACTACAAGAATTTCTAGAATATAATATCTTATTAAATTTTTGAAATATATATTCTTAGAAGACAGAATATAAATAGATTTTAAAAAAATTCAAACTTAACTAATTGACACTGATAAATATAAAAGAAGTTTCATTATTTTATAGAACTGTAAACTATTACTGGAAATTTATAACAGGCTTTTTAATAAAAATAAAACTGCTAATTAATCTATTTTAGAAAAAGAAAATCTTTAAATAGATAAAGCAATATTAAAATACTTTTAAAGAATTTAAAAAAGTATTTAAAAAAGAAAATATATATATATACTATAATTTAAAAAAAGAAACAATAGTTGATATAAATATATTCAATAAAATAATTAGAGCAAGAATATAATAATAAGAACTAGATAATAAATTAAAATTAGTAGCATATTATATAATATTGCTGATACCAGTTAAACTGAATTATAATATATATAATAAAGAACTATTAGTAATTATAAGTACTTTTAAAAAATTGAAAATTGAACTTCAGGGTATAAAATACTAGATATTTGTATTATTAAATTACAGTAATTTATAATATTTTATAATAATAAAAGAGTTGACTAGATAATAAGTAAAACAGTATAAAATTCTTATTTAATACAACTTTTAAATACAGTATTACAAAGAAAAAGACAACATATAAACAGATATATTAAATTACGAAATAAATTTAATAAAAAATAAGAAAAAGATTTTTTTTTTAAAACAAATTTAGAAAAAATTAATATTTATTTAAACTGCTGTAAATATAATTCAGACTGTTATATTAAAATATTTTTTTAAAAGAAAAACTATAAAAGAAAATTAAAAAAGAAAATACTATACTAATTTTAAAAGTTAAAAATAATAATAAAATAGAATAGATTAATACTATATCAAGATAGAGTATATATATTAAAAATAATTCAGCAAGAATACAATAGTTTAATAGCTGGAAATATTAGAAATAAGAAAATAATTAATAAGATTATCAGAACATATTACTGGTCAAGAATATAGTTAAATATCTGAAAATATATTAAAGAATATAATTTATATTAAAAGAGTAAAGCAGTATAATATAAGAAATATAAATATTTATCTACAGCTAATATAAAGATTTAAAGCTCTATAAAAACAAGTTTTAATAGATTTTATAATAAAATTACTAGAATTAATAAGCAATAAATAAATATATAATACTATATTAATACTGACAGATATACTTTTAAGATATACTTTCAAGGTATAAATACTTTATAATAGAAAAGTTAAGTATAAAAGAATTATCAATTATAAATTACTTACTAAATAAATTATTGATCAAAATATATATTTTATAGAATATTTCTAGTAAATATTAATACAGTAACTTAGAGTCAAGTATAAAATATTAACAGTATATCATCTATAAATAAATAAATAAAAAGACTTAATTAAATACTAGAACAGTATCTGAAATACTATCTAAATTAGAATTAAAAAAAATTGAGTAGAATTACTACTGACAATATAATTTATATATAATAATTTAAAATATATAACAATTAAAGTAATATTATTCTTTATAAATTATAGAAAAGAATTAATAATTAAAAAGAATTTATTAAAAGTATTAAATTGAAGTTATAAAAGCAAGATAACAGTTTAAAAATTAAATAAAATACAAGAAAATCTGTATAATAATATTAAATTTATTAATAAAAAATAAAAGTCTATTATAATAAAAGATATAAGAATATATTTAAATTTAAAGAAAAAAAGAAAGTATATCTTTTATAAAAAAAAATATCAAGATAAAATAATTAAGTAAGAAATTGAATTTTAAAAAATTAGAACTATTTAAAATTTGATAGAAAAAATCAGAACTCAATTATAAACTAGAATGATTAAAGATAATATAAATATACTTAGTATTCTATATATTACTAATAAAAAAAACCAGCTAAAATACTAAATAAGAAAGAATTGAGATTAAGAATAAAAATAAATATAAAGTCAAGAAAATCTTAGAACAAGGTCAGATTGATAAAAAAAATATACTATTTAATAAAATAAAAAGATGATTCTACTGAAAAGAATACTTAGAAATGTAGTAAATATTTACAGAATACTATAAAAAATTTAAAGAAATATTAAAAAGAAATACAGTAAATTAAAAGTTACTTATTAATAAAAATATATTATTAAAAGAATTAGTTATAGAAGAATTTAAAAAAGAAATAACTAATAATTTATCAGCAGCTTTCTTTTATTTTTACTATTAATTAGTATTAATTATAATAATTTAGAGTTCTATAGTTTGAATCTGTAAGAATATTTATAATTTTATTATTTTACTATAACTGGAGCTTGTTTGTATTTTTTTATAAAAACTTATCTTAAGATTTAATTTATACTACAGTATTCTCTTGTCTTAAGCTCTTGGAGTGATTGACTCAAGTTTTCTAATACTTGCTACCTTTCAAAGTCTTTTAAACTTTTTATTATTGTTATCTATTCCCTACCTCAGCTCTACCAGTACAGAATACTTTGACCAGACTAGATTAATATATATAATCTTTAATAACTAGCAGTTGTATTTCTGGAGCTATTTCTTGCCTCTGCAGCCTCTTAACTTTTAGATTATTCAGGATTTTATAGAAGATTTCCTGTTCTTTTATTACTGCTGATACTTTATTAGCAAGTAAACTACTATCTTTGTATTTTTAAAACAGGCTTTATATATTGCTGAGCTCCAGGCCTTAATTTAGTATAAATAGATCTTTATAAATATATATCCAGTATTAAATTAAAAGTAGTATTGTACTAAATACTTAGATACCTCTGCTGCTACTGGATTTAGCTTTTAGTTTAGAGAAAGAGTGTAGAGCTGATATCTCTCCCAGTTTACCTGTAATATAATCCACTACCTACTTGTACACTACTTCATTACACAATACATTCATCAATTGAACCTTCAAAATATCAACAATAAAAGACAGTCAAGCCTCCTATCAAGAAGGAAGAGTTCAATTGGCTATTCAGGTATTAGATAAAGACAAAATTTCAGGTATTTGAGCTGCTGCACACATATATAAAATTCTCTATATCAGCCTGGCTGACTGACTACATAGCTATACAATAAAAAGAAATTTTCAAATAAGAAATTGAAAACTGACTTTTACTGAGGAGTCAGTCCTTGTACAGTGAATAATCTCTATAGATAAATATAACCAGTCTCCCTGAGTGAGTGCTGTATAAGAAAGAGCCAATCTTCTTTTTACTAATTGAGATAACACTATTACTCCACCTACTGTTAGTATCAACTAGGTTAAATAATTTATTGACTGCTATTCTGAGCTAAAATTCAAATTTTCATACAAGTATAATTATCAGTAGGCTCTATATAAGGATTCTGAGATTATTTATAGATAGTTCAAGCTTGTACAAAACACTATTGCAAAGTATGGAATTCTGGAAGATAATATCTACAACTTTAATAAAACTGGATTTCAGATAGGAGTTATTAGCACTACTAGAGTGGTAACTAAGTCTGAAAGAGTTAACTATCCAAAGCTAGTTCAACCTGGAAATTGAGAATAGGTGACTGTTATTGTAGGAATTAATACTACAGGTTGAGCTCTTTGTACAATAATTATTCTCAAAGAAAAAGTGTATCAATTCTGTTAGTATGAGACAGAAAGGCTGCTAGATAACTGGGTGATTAAAGTCAGTAATAATAGCTGAATAATAGACAAGCTAGGCTTGTATTAACTGAAGGAAGTATTTAATAAAGATACTCTACCCTGTATAAAGAGCAAATACTGACTGTTAATTCTTGATAAATATAGAAGTTATATCTCAGCTGAATTTAACTGATTCTGCTTTGAGAACAATATTATTGCTCTCTATATACCAGCTTATTCTTCTTATCTTCTTCAGCTATTGAATGTTGGCTGCTTCTCCCCCTTTAAAATAGTGTACAGACAGCAGGTGGAGAACCAGATATAGC
The DNA here is from genome assembly GCA_002573605.1 of Polytolypa hystricis UAMH7299. Lineage (NCBI taxonomy): Eukaryota > Fungi > Ascomycota > Eurotiomycetes > Onygenales > Polytolypa > Polytolypa hystricis. The sequence goes on along the minus strand of PDNA01000196.1, from coordinate 765 downwards.
TTAGAATTAATTATATTGACAAAGAAGAGTTTCTAGTCTTATATTCTGCAGCTCAGGCACAGGCCCTAACTGAGAGCAATATAAAGAGCAGCTTTAAAGCTGCTGAATTGATTCTGTACAATCCTGAGAAGATCCTCTTACAGCTTAATACTACAATACATATTTTCACTCCTTCAGGGACTTCTTACAGCTCCCAGGCCTCCTGGGCCACAGTTACACTCTATAATATACACCAACTAGAGCAGCAGACTGAGAAAGTTATGAACTATATCAAGTACTGTATACAGAGCCTATTCAGTCCAATTAACTGAGCTTTCAATCAGCTAGTTAAGAGATATCAACTGGCAATATACAATGCTGCTATTTTAGCAGCTGAAAACAGGAAGTTAAGAGCTACAAATATAAAATAAAAGAAGAAGTAGGAAAAGAGTTGTATATATATAGCTCAAGAAGATGCTTTGAGGATTAAAAAGGGCTTATCTTGTATACAAAGTATCAATAAATAGAAACAGAAGGTAATTGAGACAGCTGACTCTCAACTACAAAAGCAGACAGCACTATACTGTAGTGTATGTGGGATTATTAGATATACTGCTCATACATGCTCTAGATATACAGGAAATAACTCTTAATATAATTACCTTAATTTTCTTTGTAGTTGTTGTGAAATTTGACTATAGAGTTACCAAATAGTAAAGAGGTGTACAAGTAAGTGGTTTGTACAAGTAGATAGTGGATTACATTACCTCCAGAGCTTTAATAAGC